>APFE030462881.1:0-38631 GCA_000404065.3 Pinus taeda | reverse complement strand
TTTGTTGGTTTCGGAAAATGCCCAAAATAATTGTTGTTTTTTCTAAATCAGTGTTTAAATTAGATATATGTATTTTGTTGTAAATGTTTTTATTGCTTAAATTTATTTATAAATAAGTAAATATTTGAATGGTTGACTTAACAATTGAAAAATATATTTTAAAAGACGTAAAAAATTAAAACTCAAATAATTAATTATATCTAATAATTTTATACTTCAAAGTTTATGAAATGTCTATTATGTGGTTGCTTAAAATCTTTCTTAAGATATTGGAACAATTGCCTCTACTCGATTTATTGACTGAATTTTTTACTACATTTTTCTTTAAAATAGCTTGATTTGCAAATAATGATCTTAGAAAATTATTATCATTACAAAACTCTTTCTTGTTATTATAAATTTGACATCATTAGTAATTAATTAATTAATTTATATATAGATTAATGAGGATTAAATTAAATTTATCTTTTATGTTAAATATGATTGTGTTGGAAAAAAATTAATAATTATTAGTATAAAAATTTAATATATATTATAACTTAAGTGTTTAAAAATTTGTCATTTGAAATATGTATTATATAGTTATATGCGTATTGTATGAAAGGTTAATAAATATAAGATTGAATTTTTTTTTTGTTAAGCTTTTCGCAAGACTACATTCTTCATCATTGTCCAATATATCACTTGGATCGAGGCGAGGAATTAACCGTGACTTGCCACATCAAGGAGTGCCTTAATTTAGACACCAGATTCAGCCGTTATCCAAGACCCCATTGAACACAATATTAGATCTTATATATCCTATATATATATATTTTTTTATTATATTATATATATATATATATATATATATATATAAATATATACATAATCAAAATTGTTAATATATTTTAATTCTTTATACAAAATTACCATATCTAATCAATCATTTTAAGAAAATATCTTAATACTATTTTTTTTAAATTGTTTTATTCATTTAATAATATAAAAAAATAAACACACACACATATATTTAATATTTTAGATTTTTTGATATTTTGTAATATATCTAACCCCATCTCTCCATGTATTTTGTATTTCACACTAGCAAGAACCCCCTTAACTCTAAATGTTTATTGTAAAATCTTATCAACAATATTGGAAGTAGGTTTCTTAGAATTTAACCTACCTTTAAAAAACTCTTAGTGAGGAAGTTAATGACAATAAATATGGGGACATTGGAAGCATGCCTTACTAAAAAAAATGCCTATTATTTATTTTCCTTTGGATAACAACTTGACATGTAGTGTGTTGTTCCAACATTTCCTTCTTGTACTTGCACCTAGTATGGCATATGTCTTGAATTCAAACATTATAAGAACTTGCCTTATGGAGTATTTGGTTGACATGAAATTTTATTAATTTTGCAAATAGGTTTATTTCATTTTCTATATATATTTACATATTTATGCTTTATGAATAAAATGCATTATTTAGAAATAGTAAAAGTGTCAAGCTAGATTTGATCACTTCTTTGTATTGTGTTTACATGAAACTCAATACTTTGGTTGATAAATTATCGAAGAAATGACTCTAAAGTTTAGGAAGGCTTGATTATTCTACTTGAGTTTAGAAATAGTTTTCTTGTAAATATTCTCTAGTCAATTTAAACTTTCTATTTATATGTTATTTTTTTCTTCGATTAGTTTAAATAAGTATTATATGTATTAGTTTATTTTTCAGTTCTAAAAGTCTATGATGGAAGCTTATATGGCTTAAACGACTCTTATATACTTAAAATAAATTTTTTTGCTTATATTGCTATATATTAGTCTTGCCTTCTATTCTATAACTCTTATAATCAATCCTTAGATAGTTATATTTTTGGGAGACATGACAATGTAATTGACTAAAATGGGTGATGAGGAAGGCACAATGCACTATTCAACCAATAATAAGGAATAGGTTATACATTAGAATCAAATTCATTAGTTTGTTATTATGTATAATTTTTTATTTTTATAAGTGTGTAATATTGTAACGATGATATGAATTCTAAAAACGTGTCTACTTTATACATGACTTCATTCTATGCCTTATTTCCACATTCATTTTTTTTATTTCTCTATGATTTAATTCTTAATAGCTAATATCAAAGGAAAAAATTTCTTTATGAATTTTATTCACATTTGAAATTTACAGAATTACAAAAGTATTCAATTGCCACATTTCTAAATAATAAAACTTATATGTTGATCTCTTGTTCTAGATTAAATTACACTTGGATGTTATAGACTTAGCTTCAGGGCGTTCCATTTGCATCATCTACTAATATGACCAATGGGTGATAGAAATGCAAGTATCCATACTACATTCATGGTTAGATTCTGTCATCTTCCATCTCCTTGGTTCAGCTGCCTTCACTTTGATTTCTATGAGACTAATTTGAGTTGTTATAACTAGATGACTGTATTGGCAAGATATATATTTGGGCATAAAATCTCTACAAATAACGTGACCACCCTATTTTTTACCTTTTCAAAAAAATGAACCATCACAACCATGTCATCAATTTGGTATGTGAGTTGTCCATCTTCATATGGTTACACCAACCTACTTTTTACCTTTGTGCATTGCATCAAATAGTAGGCCACATTCTCTTCGTTTATCGAGAGGGAAGTGACAACAAAGACATCACTTACAACCAAAATATAAAATATGTATTAGTTATACGTTCAAGATTTCAATTTATAGATGGAACCGTTAATGATGGACACCACTTACCCTCCCTTACAAAATCAGAGACTCCATCATGTTCAAGTGAAACACTGACCTCTTCAGCATGCATCTCATGCCACGTCAGAATTGGATGAGGTCCCTTTGGATTAAGAGGGATATATTTCCATCCTTTCATGTGCCTGTGTTTTTCACATTGATCAAGTCTATATCCATCTGCACCTATGCAAAACTCACAAAAACATGTGAGTTTTCTTGTTGTGACGGAAAATATTTCCCCCTGTCTTTACTCTGCATCGAGTGAAATTCCCTTATGCCTTCTGTATTATTAGAATACCAAGGCATGGACCTATTCACATCGCCAAGTTCAACATCCAAAAGAACCTATGTATAGGCCTAATTTGTTCGTGACTTTCATGTCCTAAATGGGATATTCACGGGTTGACCACCTCTACTGATGATTTGAGTCGATTTGCATCATGGCTCATTTGGTACATCTAAAGTGCTCATTTCAAACAAGAACCTACACCATCATACTCACCCTTTCCATGTTCCATTTAAAAGAATCCCTAAGTATGCTGAATCTTTGTCTCTTGTGTAGCCGACGAGAAACCAATAAAAATTGTGTACTAACTTGAAATGCCCTACTCAACCATTTGACCAAATCCAATGATTTTTGAATGATATGCCATTATTTTTAATGATTCATAAATTATGCCAAATCAATGTTACATGAACAATGTGTCATGCTCATGATCATCATTGATGTAGAAGTGATACTCCTTAATCACATCATGTGACTTGTTAGTGCTATCCCAACCATCAACATTAAGTTGTGCATGTCTATACAGAACATGTACGAATATGGACACTTGGTTTGAGTGATAGTACTCATTTAGTATCTTTGTCTTAGGAGAAAAAGTGTAATTCTCGAAAAATTCTACCATTGATAGGATTGTGCCTCACTGGAATACCTCGTGAGAATGCTTAAATTTATAATCTTGCCACCTAGACTTGTGCGATTGTTTGGCATATTTATAGATCTAGTTTTGAAACTTCCCATGAATTTTGAAACAAAAATATCATCCTCAACATATTTGATACTCCTAGGTGCCAAAGTTGAATAATATGGTTGATTTTCCACAACATACTCATATATCTTCCATGCGACCATGACATATGACATCCCAGACTAGTTGGGATCAATAGGAAAGTCCCTATGGAACAATGCCAAATCACCACATTTAGTTCATCTTCTCCCACCTATACATCTTTTCTTGTAAAATAACTCTTCTAGCTCCCTCTTGCACAATATGAATGAAACAAAATCACGCACTATGGGAGGAGGAGGGTCGTCGTTCTAATTCTCTGTGCAAAATTACCAAAATGTGTCATAATGAAGTTGGAATTCAACGTGACATTGACAACCATGTCTTTCATAGTTTGTATAAGGCCTAATAAACCATGGTTTCATTGAGTTGAACATGCTTATGAATATCTTGACATGGGGATTCCTTTCCTAAAATTCCTCGAACAATGAAACTTCTGATTTCTATAATGTGTTTAGCATGATCTACATACTCACCTTTAGATATGCAATGTCGTACAACATTATTTCTATATGGAATAGCACAAGAATGTCTCTCCAAAAACTCTACCACAAGTGGTCTAATTCCTGCTAGAACCCTGTCTCAGTAGGGTTGCTTGGTGATAAGAGCCCAAAAAGAAACTTCATCATTTTCATTTACTTGAACCCTGAATTTGGTATGCTTGTGCGATGTTTTTCTCGAGACATAGAGCAATTTCGACATTGTTGCCAATATTTGTTGTCGCGATGTACTTAGTGCAACAATAACGATTGTAATTTCCCTACAAGTAGCTTGAACATCAGGTTTTCTTGATTTTCTAAACATAGAGAATGCATTTGATATACTTTCAATGATATTCACACATGCCTTCCTACTTTTAACATCTTGGATACCTAAAAGCTCTGTGGCATGTTTTAGTTTCTTATGTTTGATAAACCCATGTAGTATTTGAGCTTGTGCAACAACTGAATGTTTCTCAAAACATTGTTGAATGATGTTACTGACATTCTCTCTAATAGTGTGATCAAGGATAGGATCCCCATGGTCCTCTCTTGTGCTTGCATCCAAATTTTCTGCAAACCTTCCACCCCTTTCCAAACCACTATAGCCCCCTGTTATGCTATCAACTTGAAAGGGCACAACTCGTTCTTCTGGTGGTTGATCAACTTGATAGGGCACATCATTTTCCTCTATTAGTTGACAAGCTTAATAGGGCACATCTTGTTCCTCATGTGGTTGATCAATTTCCATCCTTACATAATAGAATACAAAATATAAAAGTGAGTGAATCATAAGTATCTAATTTAGTATAAGGTGACTGAGGGGGAGTCCCTTGAATGGATCAACACATAAAAAAGTGTTAGGTATTTGAAATCCACACATCTGTGCAACTAGAAAAGAAAATGTTTCCACCCCCCTTAAGCATGTTTTGTCCCCAAAACATGAGAATAACACAAATAATAAGATCTACTCAAAAGAGTAGCCCATTGGTACCATGCACGTGCATCTAGCCACCCAAGATAAAGGTGATTACTCGCTCAAGACATTTTCTCGCTTGCTTGAGATGGAAGTTGGTTCTTGTGGTTGCTTTGTGTTGATGTGTTGTGGGTGGATGACTACACCTCTATGTGTGTCGTCCAGGGGTTGTCATCCTTGTTGCTAATTCTTTGCCACCTTGTTGGTTATTGTCTTGCTGGGTGGTGTTGGTGTTTATATGTTGAAGTTTTAAAATATGGTGTATCTTTCTTCAATTCCCCACTTGATGGAGATTCAATGGTATTGGGTACCTATTGTGGTGCTTGCATTTGTTGCTTGTCTTCCATTATTAATTTCACCACAGACTCCTCGTGTGATGTGTCAGTACCTGTAACATTTCTATTTGGGCCTCCTTGTGCTCTACCTGTTTATTGATGGAAATATCACGTAATGTAATTTTCTTCTTCTTATACCAGAGCTTCAGGAATTTATTCTACACATTAATATTGATAGTACGAGCAGATTCCATCCAAGGGTATCCCAAAACAACATCCACATCAGCCATATCTGAAGCATAAAAATAAAAATGAAACACATACCTATCCATAGAAATCTTCAAATCTTTATAAATTTGAACATCTTCATTATCAACCTGTTTGTTTTCAATATGTTTTGCTAGGACTTGCAATTATTTTTCCAAATTAACATTGATAAAATTATGCTTGCAACTAGGAATGATAGACACAATGATGTTATCTTTCTGAATACTTCCATGAACTTGTAAGATGGAAAGATTAGTATAAAATAAGTTTGTATGGCTCTTAGTGTCCTTTGCTTATTGAGACCACTTGTCCAAAAGGAAATTTTCAAATTCTTCCTCCGGAAGTTTCCTGACTAAACTGTCAAGTGAGTTCCACTAGTTATTTGCCTCATCTTTCATATGAAGCCCTAGGAAGCATGTCCAAACATATGAGTATTTAGACTTGTGGTAATGTATAAATTATTCAATAGTAAGGCAATCATATTTTCCTGTAAACTTCATCTTGCTATAACCTCTAAAACATAGTAAGGGTTTTGAAGAAAATCACTTACTTTGTGCGGAAAATTTAAATGGCCACAACTCGGTCAATATGGCTCAGAATCCTTATTATAACATGTTTTCGAAAATGGAACAACCATTCCACATCTTCCTATGTGATTGAAATCCCTATCTAGGCACTCTGGAAACTGATATTCGCGCTGCAACTCTCCCACCATCGTAATAAATTATGAAAAAAGAGTTAATTTGAAATCAACGATATCTCCCTCGTTCGGACTTCAATTCGACTGATTTTTTTTTTTTGAAATTGGGTGTTTTTTCAAGAAGAGTTCATATTTACCATCTATTTTCTGAAATTTTGTACAAAAATGCAAAAAAATGATAGGAGAGTGGGCGTCCACGAATTGCTGCCAGAAAAGTTTTCTCCAACACAACTAATTTTAAATTAGTGATATCTCCCTCATCCAGACTCCGATTTGATTGTTTTTTTTTTGGGTCTTTTTCACAAGGAATTAGGATTTAATATTTATTTTTGCAAAAAAATCACCAAAGTTTTCATATATGACCTAGAATTGCTGCCCAAAAATTTCCTACAAAAAATGAAAAAAAAAGTCATCCCACTTTGCCCAAGAAAGTGCTCTGATACCATTTGTAATAGATCTGACTTGTAATATATTGAAATTCCAAATATGCCCAATAAATAACACAATAGGTGATAGAACTTCATATATTTTTTAATATCAAACCCTTGAGGTACGACAACACCATATAATTACTCCTTAAGGAAGAAGACAACTCCACAAGCCATGTGCTTGTCAATACAAAACCAATACTTAACATCCCTCAATGGAGAGTCTCTAACCTCTATATAGGCTTCATACATACAATACCATGGGCCTCTCAAAACCATACGTCCAATACCATGGGCTTATCATATTATTTCCTAACTACTTGTAGTCTAGTGCATAATGCGATTTAACTACTTTATTTATTAACTATGACCCATTTATTTATCATCCTTAATCATTACATCATATTATTTCCTTGGGTACCCCCCTCTGTACCCCATATTATCCCCCCTAGGTATACTACAGACACCTACGCATCCTATCCGCTCAATTCAAGTCACTGGAACCTTTTTGCAAGCCACCACCAACGGGGGTCTCAAGATCGTCAGATGGATGGTACACACGTACTCGATGAAAATAAATTATAACGATGGAGACCGGGAAGGGTACCAACAACCACAAAAATACGATCTAGTACAGTTTCTTCCAACAATGATCACCTATAGGGTAAGATAATTTACCTAAGATTGGTCACTATGATACCTTTGCTAGATGGGGGAGAAGTAATTGGACATCAAACAACATGTGATCGAATAAGAACCAAAGTGGTGGGTAGCCACTAAGTGATAACACTAACCAACATACGTTAGGTTTTACCTCCTGGTATCATGACATCACTTCTCCCATGAATTCTTTTCCGTATCCTGATGAAGAATTTTTTAATATCCCTATTCATGACTAAGACACAATAGGATTTCATATTCCAATTTATCATGTAATTAATGCCAACAATTAAGAAACATTTTTTATGCTCTACAACATGTCTTACAATTAGAAAATCCAATGATTTTAGCATCTCCCTATTATGTTGGGTGACCAAATTATTTGTTGGAAGCAAATGCATTGTTGAATGAAAGAAACTCTTTTATGTAGGAGGCAATCTAATATCAATATGTAACATTTTTCAATTATATGCTAGATTCAAATTATCAATTTTTGCAACAATGTAATTTCTTACAACATTATATACTTACAAATTACAATCAATGACATTAAACCAAAGTTGCTAAAAAATTAGTTTATGAAAGAATAACCTTTACAAAAATATATACAACTAACTTTAACAACAATAAGGCCAAATAACCTAAAACAAGATTACCTAAGAATGTGAAATTTAATTAGAAAAAAATGGAAAATCAACAAACCATCCCGAATAACAAATAAAATCCTAACATTGATCATAAAATAAATATTAATTGTTTACCATTCAAATTGTATCATACACTTTACAATTAGATTTTAAATTAATAATAATAATAATAAATTAATTAATTAATTAATTAAATAGATAGAAACATACATGAATAATCTTATAGATGCCTTTCCATATTTTTAATTTTTAATTTACAAATATGAAAAGAGTTTTTAATAAAATAATATTCATTCTAATAAATAAATGTGTTATAAAAAAGGAAAAGCATGTTTGCAAAGCAATGATAAAAAATGTGTTGTCAAATATTAGTAAACTAATATTGGTCTTCAATATATTAATATTATACATATGCGAGTGATGCAATTAAAAAAGCCACGAGTCCATTCAAAAATTAAGATGAATACCTCTTTTTAATAGGTATTATTATGAACATAGTTATAAGGTTTCCGCTTTATATTTCTTTGAGAATTTTACTTACAAACTATTTCCTTGCAACATCTCTAAGAAAATAGGGATAAAATTATAAAGCCTAACTTATTTAGTTAAGGATTATTAAAAAAAAAAACTTTGAAAACGTGAAATGGATGTATTGGTGCTGGTATATATTGCATCATATTAATATGGAATTCATACTAAAAGTTTTAACTTTATTTGAAATTTCATAATTGCACATTTTTATTAAAAATAAAAAATGCATTCTCTATACCTTTGAAAATGTGAAAGAAATATGTTAATTTTTTATACAATGATTTCATCATTTTTAAACAAGAAGAAATATCATTTTCAATAAACCAAACTTGGGCACGTCTTAACAACAAACTCGTCTCATGGATTTTAATCATTGTTTGAGATTCATAATTTTCTTTTTACATGCAATGTTAGTGTTGTCTAAATTATGCCCAAATTTAGTTGTTTATTTGCATTGAATATTTATTGAAAAACTCAAATTGATACACATTATATGCACTATATTCAAACCAAAATTATAATTTCCATTTACATACAATATTCTAAAATTTCCCTTTATCCTCTTTAAAGATGTGGGGAAGACAAGGATGTTGATGGTGTCCCTTACGAGAAATCCTTCTTTCACTTAGACAATCTTTCCCCTAGTGGTATGATTTGAAAAAACTCACTAACCATAGTTTCTAAAATTGTTATAAGCTTACAAATACTTTGACGCTATGGATGTAAAATGTGTGAATGTACTTTTATGGTGCCATGTATTTTCATCAGAGAAACTCCCAAACAAATTATGCACCAAGTGTTAATCTCACTATAGATAAGAACCTAGATCACTTTCACAGTTTTCTTTCCCAATAATGACAAGGTTGTTGATAAATAAGAAGACAACATAGTGTAGCACAATGCCATATTCAAAGATTTTATACACACCTATTTCTAATAGACTCATTTTTGTGCAAGCAAGAATCTGCACTAAACTTTTTATGTCTTTGAACACAATTGAACAAATTCTCATAACCTTCATGAGGATTACAAGAAGAAACTCGTGAGATGTTCAAAAGGTAGGGATCATCATTTAGGATTCAAGGTCCAACCACTATGTTATGATGATGGATGTCATGAATATTTCATGTGGTTATATGTTTAACAAATAAATTCATGTGATATGTTATATCATAATTCATGTAAATAAATTATATGGAAATGTAACAATTTTATTTGTTTAAATAACATCCTTAGTTTTTGTGAGTGACACTCAACCATTACAATTCTTAGGTGGTTCACATTTTGCAATGGACTATGAATCTCAATTCTCAAGCGGTTTCTAATTTGCAATAAACCAATAATTACACCAAGTGATTTTTCATTGACTACAATCCTTCATTTATCATTACAAATTCCCATCATTGATAGCTTGTAGATATACATGTAATTTATGTTGAACTCTAAATGAATGCCCATGTGCACTAATATATCTAATTCAAACACGATTCCTTCAATCCTTATAATGATGCTATAAATATTGTAGCGTGACACTTTTAAGTTAGATGTTCTTCTCCTTAAAACACCTTTTCCAAAAATAAATCAAACTATATCTCCTACACAAAATTGATGCTTGGCCTTGTGTTTTGTTGAATATTTGCAAAGCTTCATGAACTTGATCATGAATCTTTTGGACACAGTAAATGAAAATCATAACTTTCACATGTGTAGTTATTTTCTTCACCATTGCTACCTCAAGAATATGTCCAAGAATGGCCTTCAACGTGAATTCAAGGCATGTTTTTAAAGCTGAAGTGCTTACATTATGTTATACAATGCCCAATTCTCATAATGGTTGCATCTATGAGATGGAATCTCATGTCTTCAAATATTTATGATTAGATATATGGAACTAAACTATGGTGTGGGATACTACCTATATTCGTCCACTTATTCGTAGATGGATTGTGATGCTCTTCTTTAGCTTAGTATCCTACTTCAATCCCCATACAATTTTCCAAAAGAAACTAATAAATGTTGATCTATTTAGGGATGATCAATAATGGGAGGTAAAAGAGCACCTATAATGGCTCAAAGAATAACTATGCAACTTCTTATCCTAATAAGTTGTCTTCCTTAAAGGTATCATCATGAGAATTACATTGAAGTGATCCACGACTACCACTTCATAATCATTGGCCCACTTTTGGTCACTAAACTTATGAGGAAATCTATTGATTTCAACTCCCATGACCTTCTTGATATTGGAAGTGGAGTATATTTTTCTATCCTCCAAATTGTTATCCTTCATATGTTGTATAATGGACAACTTGTCATGAAATTTTCCATAATTTACACATTTTTTAAACCAATAGAAAAGAGTTAAGAAAATTTGTGATTGTCTTCTTCACTCTCAAGTGTCTTGATAATTTGGAATGGTGTTCCTTTTGTTGTTATTGAAGTTTTTGATCTCTCTAAGGAACACAAATAATGCTTAATAAAGATGTATTCTTCCACAAGTAGTCTTGGAAGTCCACATCTGGCAGGGACATTGTACAATGTTACAAGATCACATAAATCTACACAATGTTCAAGAAATTTGATCTTAAAGGCTTGTTTGCCGGACTAGTTGAAGGTATGGTGTTGTAAAATCATGACTCAATGCACAATCCATTTGAATGCTTCATGTTGCACAAATTCCCACCACTAAAATAGAGTTGGTTATGGTTCACTACACTAAAATGGTTGTGGTATTGCTAAATCACTGTTTATTTTATCTTGGTTCTATTGTTTCATTCTCCATTGTTTCCTTTTCTTGAATCATATTTCCTAATGCATACAATATGGAGTAGGTAATACAAGAAGTGAGACAAATAATTACTTGCATTTGCATGAATTTGTTGAATTGGATAATCTTCTTGTTCCCATTGTTCTTTCAATCATTGTCATCTTTTCCTCATCCTTTCTCTAGCCATTTCTCGGGCTTCTTCTTGGTTTGGCACTTGAGCCCCTTTTCGAGAACGAATTCTCCAATTTCCAATGTTTGTTGTCAATCTATGTATAATTATCGTGTTGTGTTATTTCTCCATGAATGAACGTTCTGTGTTATTTTTCCATGAACAAACGTTCGAATGTGTTTTGTTTGATTTATTTTTGGGTGGTAGAAGGAGCATGATCGAGCTACTAGTTCATAAGAATCATAATCAATGCCATTAATATTTGGTTGTTGAGTTGGTGGGGAGTTTATGGTTGGAAGGGCTTGATCAAGGGTTTGTTAAACCATCGATTAAGCTATTTCAAATTTTATCTGAAGTGCTCGATCAAGCTATTGAGCACTTGAAAAACAGAGTTTTAGCTCCCCTTCGACAAAATTCTCAGCAACACCATCTTGTAGCATGACGAACTTAAGGCAATATTTGTCCTTAAGTGGCAGAGTTGATCATGTTGGATTCATGAATGAATCCTCTATCCAATGACATATGAATTTGAAAATTTCGAATTCATATGATATTTTTCATCTAATTTCCTTTAAACCTTATGCTTGAAATATTTTTTGGACAATTTCGAAGGGGCTGAATGAGAAATAAATAACATAAAATATACGAAATGAAAAAAGTTCAAAAATTGCATTATCTTCAATATCGAGTCCTCCTCAAAAGGGTACTCTTGGTTTTTGAATTTATTTAAATAGTAGAAAAAAATCATGCACGAACACGTGTTTGAAAAATGCAATTCAAATATTAATTCTCTCTCTCTCTCTCTCTCTCTCTCTCTCTCTAATATTTTTTTGCAAAAAATATCAATAGGACAATAACATAATTCTCCACAAATTTTCTTTTTACTCCAAATCAAAATCCACAAATCTTATATGAAATTTGAGGGCTTCAATTTGATAAAAGAGTAAAATTTTGAATTTTTTTCGCCACATTTTCCCAAAAGTGTATACCATCTTCACATTTTCACCCTTCCCTGATGGGGGATATGACTCAAGGCATGTGAGGAGTCTAGGTATTTGTTCCCACCACCTCTGTTTGATGAAAACAATGTTCATTAAATTTAGGGGTGGCATGGCCACCCCTGTGCATGCCTCTGCATGTAACACCTTAATTAGCATCATACGAACATGGACAATGTTTTATGAGCTTAGTTGCAGAGTGTTGGGTTATGTCTTACCATAGGGGAACTGGTATCACTTGCCATTGGTGATAGGCAAGAGTTGAAGAGGAGTATTAACTACTCTTGGATGAGGTATTTCCATACTAGTTGGTTCAGTCTTGTCGTCAGTGGTAGCTCTGAAGGAGGGAAAAGTATAGGCGAAAAACACATGTAATAGTGTTGGAGCTTAGTTTCTTCTCCTAGTTGGTTTCCAAAAGGCCAGTCAACAACCTCTACATGCAAAATTTGGTGTTTGTCCAACTCGGGGTAACTCTTATCGTACCCAATTATCTTCTCTTTATTATTATTTTGTGGTTTAATGTCTGGTATGCAATGTGGATGCATATTTCTAGTGAAGATATGTTTAATTGACTTATCGATTGGGCTCTTTTGTATTTTAGAAGTGTGTGGTATTTCTTAGATGTTTTCAATTAATTAGGGGAAGGTCTTTGTGTTATGTTGGTAGAGTTGGGGAGGAAGGGGGCCCTTCTGGTCAAGGTTACAATCTCTTATGGGACTCCTATAAAGCTAGTTTGTCCTCATCAGTAGTCTCATGATTTCTTTGTGGGAGGGGTTTTAATTCCCAGGGCTTTACCATTGACTTTGCAATTGTTGGTCAGCCTATGACCTCTACTGGGAATATAGGGTACCACCAAGTTGTAGAAATTGTGGTTTACAGCTCTTCTTGTCTATTGTTATTGATCTTTATCCCACAGGGAGCTGGAAGATTGTGTATGTATTTAGGCCTATAATTTTCATTGAATTACAAAGGCTTCTGCAACAGAACCCATCCACCTGATTTATGTGTCTTGTTGAGAGCTAGGTTAGGGTTCTTAAGGTTATTGAGATGTAGTGCAAAGGATGCAGAGTCACAGAGGTGGGGGAGGTGGCCATGGCCCTCAGGGGCATAACAAGGACCACTCGCAAGCTCGAGAGGTAGTGAAAACCTCTCAAGAGACTATTCGTGTGGATGTTAGAAGTGAACTGCAAATCTTAAAGAATTTGGATATCAAAGATTGCCATGTTATGTCAGACTCAGAGCTTCTAGAGGAATTTGGGAATTTAGTTCTGGACCTTGGTCTTACCATGGGCCGTAGGCAACAATATTTGCAGGCCCTTTTCATTTACTAGAAATTGAAGACTTTGATGGGTAGAATCGTAATGGAGTGACAAGTAGACCAATATAACATTTTTGCTAACTTAGAAAGCATTAAGAGGGAGCATCGTAATATGAGATTTTCACATGGAATAGATGGACAACCAGTTAATCCAAATCGAGCACCATATCCCATGCATGGCTACATCATCAACTCCTCCAGGATCCAGTGCAACAAACCTGACACCAGTTAACTCTTCAGACTCTTAGTTGATTTATGTGCTCTACTAATATGTTTTAGTTTGATGTTTATTTAGACTCTCTAGTTAGGTTGCAAATATTGTCACTATACAGTTATGGACTTGTTACTTAGTTAATAAATGATCAAAATACCTTGTTTCCCACCAGATAAATTAAGACTATCAAATAAACAATCTTAATGAAAGAAATAAGATAAACGTTATATTATATATATTTTTGTGATAATGAAAAGCAACAGACATTAGCTAAAAGAATATTCTTAATTTAAAAGATATTTATATAAATATGTTTAAAAATAATATTTCCTTAAAGTAGTTAAATAATAATATTTTTTTATATATAAATGTATATATATATATTCAGCTGTTATTTAACCAAAAGCTTTTTATGTAAATTTTATAATGCATCACCGACAAAAGGACGAGTATAAAGGATTTAAAAAATATAAAACCCAGGCTTGTCCTGCAGAGTACCACTTGCTACGTTTGTACCTTTGTTTTTTATTATATTTTTTTCTTCCACGAATTAGTACAACTAACTTTTTCATATTGAGGATCCATTATGTAAAACAAGTACTCCGGCTTTGGGTCCTCTGGAAGCTCCCATTTAATATATTAAATACGCTCTTTCTTGCATAACGTTCTTTCTTTATTTTTTTTTTTCCGAAAGTTCATCTTACTTTATATGCAGGGAATTAAATTTATACGTGTTCTATTATTATTATTTTGTTATGAAAATTTATTGGCTCATCCATTTTGCAAAATAAAGCACTTTATCCTCTTGAATCACTCATCTAAGGTATTATATACATTATATTAAAATAAATGTCTCATATTGTGGTATTAGATAATATTTTATAACATGCTCGTGGATAGGATTCTATTATTTTTAGTTGATATATTTAAGTACAATGAACTATATGATGAACTTACATGGTTGACAAATTGTTTGGATTATCATATGAATATTTTATTGTTGAAATAAAAGAAAACTAATCACGATTTATTTGACTATATAATTACTTAAAAGTTACCTAAATAATATTAAATTTAAATTTATACGAGTGGTTTATTTTAGAATAGGGTTTCCCGAATTTTTATTTTTAAAAAAAAAAATAATGAATGGTTTAGATTTAATAATTTGAGAATTTGATTATATAATTACTTAAAAGTTATCGAAATAATATTAAATTTATATTTGTGGTTTATTTTAGAATAGGTTTCTAGAATTTTTATTTTTAAAAAAGAAAAATAATAGATGTTTTAGATTTAATAATTTGAGAATATCAAAGGTTTTTAAAGAGTTTTTAATTTTTCACTTTCACTCCAGTTTTGGTGTTACAAATTCTCAACTTAAAATGGTATATAAGTATTTTCATTGCTATGGAAGTTTAGTAACATTTAATTTATATAAATTTGCTAAAAATTTAAAATCTAATCTTCTTCTACAAAATACTTTTGCCATAATTAGACCTTGATAACACTTTTTTCTTCCTAGAATTAAAAACAAGTTTTTATACGGAATGATCCATTATCTAGAACAAAGTATTTAGTTTTTTACTATTTTCTATTTTAGAGATATAGTTGTACTTAGAGACGCTCTACATCGCAGTATGACAGTGATGTTGTAAAACATTATGTAATGTAATGTTGACTCGGTCAAATTATTTAAAATAAAATTAAACTAGAATTAAAATTAAAAAATACTAGTATAACAACCCTTGGTTGATTTTCCATGTAAATAAAATATAACCAAGGTCATGTGACACGTATTCCAAGCTGAATGTTGTGCAAAACATAGTGATGGGTATCACTCGTGATTAATAATGACTATGGAAATTGGCAAAGGCAAGAGACAATAAATGGCATTTTAATTATGAAAATAGGAGAAAATGAAGGTGAAGAGACACATATTTGCATGCTAAGGAAATTAGAGGAAAAATGGAGGAAAATGAAGAAAATAGAGGCCTCAATAATAAAAGGGCTTATGAGGATCAGTGCACAGTTTTTGGGTCATTACAACTTTTGTCAGTCCAGTTTTGGAGCTCTCATTTCATTTTTTCATTCTCTCATACTCTTGCACACTCAGATAAATCTTAGAGCACTTGAGCATTCACTCAGATTGGAGAAAGAATGCAAAGGAAAGTAGGAAAGCACAAGGGAACAATTGGATCAACAACCACAACTATTTAATATTTAATATTACTTTTTGGTAATAATAATTTAATATTTAATATCAACAATTATATTAATATATATGAATTTATAATAATATTAATAAAATAATATGATAATAATTTTGAATAATTATATTGATTTACTATGAACTATTAACTGATTAAAACCCTTAATAAAAAAAAATTTAAACATTTATTAGTAAAAATGACGATAAAGATATAAACAATCAAGTATTAATTTATGATACTTAATAAATAGTCTTTCGAAATTCTTTAAAATTAATTAAAAATAAAAATAAAAATAAATAAAAATGATTAAAAATAACCGACATCCATTTAAATCTTCTCACTTCAAACTATTAAAAACTATTTGATACCCTCATTCAAGCTCTTCTACTATCATCATTCAAGATGTCCTGATGATGGATCCTTGTTGGGATTTGAAACGTTGGCGAAAAATGGTTTTTGATGTGGGTTTTCTGGTTACTAAAGAAACTACAACTTGATTGCTTTGCAAGGAACAGGTTGCATGTGTGATTTCCTCGCTGATTTCTGGATGCATGGTATATGCATGTGATTTTATGGTTATGTGTTGTCATTGTGATGGAGATTTGCCTAGATTGACAGTGGTTTTAGCCTTGCCTTGCCATTTCCTGGATAACCATGGTGTTGTTTTTTTTATTGGTGTTCATGTTCCTTATGGCTGTGGGTTGGAACAAATGCTCTAGAAGCCCTGGAACAACTTGGGTTGAGTTACTAGTCTTGGAGTCTAGGTTGGGACAAATGCCATGGAGCACTTGGTGGGTTGAGTTACGGGTCCCTAGAGCCGAGTTGGAAAAATGCTTTGGAGCCCTGAGAGGTTGTGAGTTGAGTTACTAGTTCCTAGAGCCTTGGATAGCTTGGGTAGAGATCAATCTAGTTGATGTTAGTGATGTTCGACCATAGAGGTGGAATCATGGTGGTTGAGGGTTGAGGTGGTTTGGCCTTTGGAATGCTTGGTTTGGTTTTTGGTTTAATCCATATGATCCCACATTCATGCTTGGAATATGGTGCAAGGGTGATTGGCTGGAAGAAATATTTGGTTTAGCCCAATCTATGGTCAGGTGGTACGTGGAAGTCCTTAACTTGGTTGGTATTTTCATATATTAATAAGATTTATTCTTCTATAGTGATTCATGTATAATTGTAGTGATTATGTTGGTGATATTATGGCTGAGTTGTCATGGTTTCTATGCTGGAAATTTGTTGGTTATTTGCTAGTTACATGATGTATGTTGTCTATGGCTCATGTCATGATTTGTTTAGTTATTAAATGGTTGATGAATATATGGACTATCAAGTGTTGTTGCAGCTATGTGGGGAGGTCATAGAGCCTTCTTGGTGATTCTCATATGAATCAAAAACTATTATGATCATATATACATTCATGACTCGTAGCTTACATGTTTGCCATGTGTTTGACGAAATATCTAGTGTGTTCTAGGAAGTATAGGTCAAGTTTTGCCTTCAAGTTTGAATGATTAGCATTGTCGTTATGAGAAATATGCTTCTAAAAAGTTACAAGAAGTTCTGGGTAGTGGTCTGGAGACTAGCCTAGAAAAGTAGCTTAGATCCCGGGATCGCAGGCACAAAACTGGAGATCTGGGGTCATGACCACATGGAACAAGGCTTGGGAGTGCAGTTGGAGGCTCACAACCACATGCAGGTAGTGTCAAGGGTGTGGTTATAAGTCTAGGTCAGTGAAAAAGAGTTCCAACCCAGGGATTGACCACTTACAGTGTTTCTTCAGCTCCTGGGTGATTTGTAGTCCTTGTAGGATGTCAATTTGTGGTAATTTTGTAGGCCCCACTTCCTTAACTAGAACTAGAAGGTCATTTCAGGTCATAGTGACACTCGTCTCATGTTTACCTGGAAGAGATTTTGAATTTGGGTAAATATGGGAAGGGGTGGTCACAAAGTGATATGAAATTGAAGGTGAACTTCTCCTTCCTAAAAAATGATCGTCCTCTGACGCTTTGCAAGTAAACCAAAATGGGTCTTATGTAAACACGTTTTATGTTCTCTTCAAGGATGATGAGTTAGTTTTCATATGAACTTTGAGCAAGAAACCTATCCACATGTAACTCATAAAGGCAATCAAGAAGAGGGAAAAAACATAATTTGATGACGAAGTTGACCCCTCCTGGGCTACATCTCAGGGCCAGTTAACATAACTAGACCGCTCCATAGATTTCAGTGGTTAAATAGTACATGAAATTTGTTGACAAATGAGTGGCTTGTTTCCCATTCAAGGAAACATTCTCCTACAAAGAACTCTCACTCTGAAAAGTATGACCACCTACATTTAGTCATAAAATAATCAACATGAAAATGATTCTCATGTCAATACCCAGTACTCCACTTGAAAACTGAGCATAAAATGTACAACAAATCCACATTGAAGTACTAAAAAGATCTTTTCTCAAAACAAATAATGAGAAAATATACGAAGAGTTGCACCATAGAAGTCACAACTGTTGCATATAAAATATGAAGGCTGGAAAACCCCTACAAGGTTCTCTCTCCATTCTCAAAATGCCTTCAAAACTGCTTCAAACCATTGATTATTCCTGACACTCAAAAATGAAACTTGCAAAAAGTCCTTCCAGGACTGCTCTAGCTAGTAAAAAAAGTTTTTCATTAGATTCATAATGCCCAAAAACCTCTATCTAGGCTCTTCTTGAGCTCAAAAGGGTTGAAAAATGAGCAAGTTATGCCTCTCCCAACCTAGCTCTGTTATTCGTTCCTCAATTTGGCAGAACCTACTAACTAAGCGGCAATTATGCCTTTTAAACATTTCAGGAGGCAACAATTTCACCCACAATAAGTGAATTTTTTCACTTAGTTTAGTTTCCCATTAACCCCTTTAGCGCAAAAACTAGGTCACATGGTGGGCCATAAGGCCAAGGGCTAGGGCTAACAGTCTGCCCCCACCAGCCTTGGCACCTTTTCCGTCAGGCTCTAGTCACATGGAGGTTGATGTGGTCAGGGCTAACCACCCATCCCCATTGTCGGATCTCCCGATAACGATCTCAAGGTAGTAAAGAGACCAAGGGCCAGGGCTTAGCCACCCGCGTCCTCCGCCTAGGCCTTTGCTGCATGGTCATATGGGTTGCAATGGAACCTAGGGCTAGGGCCTACAACCC
Organism: Pinus taeda; assembly: GCA_000404065.3. Classification (NCBI taxonomy): domain Eukaryota; kingdom Viridiplantae; phylum Streptophyta; class Pinopsida; order Pinales; family Pinaceae; genus Pinus; species Pinus taeda. The sequence goes on along the minus strand of APFE030462881.1, from coordinate 18,992 downwards.
CGCCATCTCTGCTAAGCCCTCAACCCTTCATCGATGGTCCTATGGAATATCCTATGACTAGGGGGTGGTCCTTGCTCCTCGACTCTGTCTACGCTAGGTCTTGAGGAGGGTGAATATGACCGAGGTCCAGGGCTCAACACCCAGACCCTCCTCCCAACTCGCCATTGTATAAAACTTAAATACATGCGATGACCTATAGGGTTAAGAACCAACCTGTAGATTAGATCGTAGAGCTCTAGACTTTGTAGTGGCAAGTCGCTCAATCGATCCATAATTTATTTTTGGCCAATAAAAAGGCATCACGTGGCAACCTCTGGTTGGGCCACTTGGTAGCTTCCTATTGGGCCATCCAATCAACACTTCAACCAATCAAATTCGACCAATTGGACCTGTATGGACCCAAAACTTGGCACTCTGTGGTTCGTCCATCGTACGCCCAATAGGCATGTTGATGTCATCATGAAATTAGTAGTACGAAATGCCTAGTTAGTAGCCCAGTCAACCTACCTGTAAAAAAAATTGTTGTTGGCCAAAAAATTCAGAACATCATAGATTTGTCATACGACATCATATTGAGGTGATTCAAGTGTCGTTGGAATCATAATGAAGAACACTACGAATTGACGACAACTTCGAAAGATTCTAGGCACTTTAATTTTTGACCCTAATTTTGATCTCCGGATCATACCTCCCCACTAAGAACTTTTGGACCCCAAAAGTTCGTCCACTCTATGGTTCGTCCATCGTACGCCCAATAGGCATGCTGACGTCATCATGACATTAGTAGTATGAAATGCCCAGTTAGTAGCCCAGTCAACCTGCCTGTAAAAAAAATTGTTGTTGGCCAAAAAATTCAAAACATCATAGATTTGTCATACGACATCAGATTGAGGCAATTCAAGTGTCGTTGGAATCATAATGAAGAACACTACGAATTGACGACAACTTCGAAAGATTCTAGGCACTTTAATTTTTGACCCTAATTTTGATCTCCAGATCGTACCTCCCCACTAAGAACTTTTGGACCCCAAAAGTTTATCTTCTCCTAGCAAACAAAATGAGGAAAAAGCTCAAAAACTTTATGAATCTCAATCCTTTATGTTCTATTTCAATTGGTGCCTTCAAGCTCCAATCAAGGTACTCCACCTATCCTTTGCATGAAGTCCTTACCTTCCTATCAAGGATCGAGCCATAATCCTTATAACCATGTAGGAATAAAAAATTCAATGGAGGGAATCTGAACATTCTCTCTAAAACTATATTTCTTGTCTCAAACAAACTTCATATTGAAGTTCCTCTTTGCTGAAGACAAACTTGACTTTCCATCTTGGAAATCAGAAGCAAGTCAATGCTTGTTATGCATTGATTCAATCTTTGCTTTACTGTCCTCAAATTGCACTTGTACTCAAAGGTACTCTGACTGCATTCATTTAATGACACATTTGGATTTTTCCACCAAAACATAGTCTTTTTCTGTACAATATTTATCAGATTTTATTCACAACAAACTTCATCTTGAAACACTTGTGTCAGTGAGTACATGACACAACTCTAAACTAATTGGACGACATACAAATGTTCATCCCAAAAAGTCCTTAAACAATTGGAATCATTTACAAGCCAACATAGCATTACATGTCAAAGAAACAAAAAGAGTCAAGGGATCTCTACTTGAATGGTTCATGAGGCACAATACTTGCTAAGGTTTTGCAAATGGGGTAGCAAGCTAAGTGGGCTTGATTGTGGAAAAACTCCACAGTTAAGCGCGCTTGAGCCAGAGGAGTTCTGGGATGGGTGACCTCCTGGGAAGTCCTGGATACCGGGTGCAAGCCCCGGAAGTGATGATTGATGCTATGTGATTCGTTCTCCACATTTCACTAGTTTCAATTGCACTTCTTCACCCCTGTGAGCATCACCCGATGCAATGAGTGCTAAGTGAACTATTCAAAAATCATGAGAAATTAGTCAGTTACGACTACCTCTCATGGAAATGGTCATACGTTTTAATGACTTACTTAACGCAGTTGAATCCCAAAATGATATCTAATATAATGCACTGCGTAATCCCCCATACTTAAATTCAAAAAGAGTCAAGGGATCTCTACTTGAATGGTTAATGAGGCACAATACTTGCTAAGGTTTTGCAAATGGGGTAGCAAGCTAAGTGGGCTTGATTGTGGGGAAAAACTCCACAGTTAAGCGCGCTTGAGCCAGAGGAGTTCTGGGATGGGTGACCTCCTGGGAAGTCCTGGTTAACCGGTGCAAGCCCTGGAAGTGATGATTGATGCTATGTGATTCGTTCTCCACATTTCACTAGTTTCAATCCCACTTCTTCACCCCTGTGAGCATCACCCGATGCAATGAGTGCTAAGTGAACTATTCAAAAATCATGAGAAATTAGTCAGTTACGACTACCTCTCATGGAAATGGTCATACGTTTGAATGACTTACTTAACGCAGTTGAATCCCAAAAATGATATCTAATATAATGCACTGCGTAATCCCCCATACTTAAATTCAAAAAGAGTCAAGGGATCTCTACTTGAATGGTTCATGAGGCACAATACTTGCTAAGGTTTTGCAAATGGGGTAGCAAGCTAAGTGGGCTTGATTGTGGGGAAAAACTCCACAGTTAAGCGCGCTTGAGCCAGAGGAGTTCTGGGATGGGTGACCTCCTGGGAAGTCCTGGTTACCGGGTGCAAGCCCCGGAAGTGATGAATGATGCTATGTGATTCGTTCTCCACATTTCACTAGTTTCAATCCCACTTCTTCACCCCTGTGAGCATCACCCGATGCAATGAGTGCTAAGTGAACTATTCAAAAATCATGAGAAATTAGTCAGTTACGACTACCTCTCATGGAAATGGTCATACTTTGAATGACTTACTTAACGCAGTTGAATCCCAAAAAAAATGATATCTAATATAATGCACTGCGTAATCCCCCATACTTAAAGAGGAGAATTATGAAGTGACACTCTCTCGGCTTACTCTCTAGTTGAAGTTACAGCCTTGACAAAATTATGATGAGAAGGTTTCATAGTAACACACTCTGTCTCGAAGGTGCAGTCATGATCTTAGCATAGATATGGTCTCAATCTTAATGGAGACACAATCACACGGTTATGATCTCAGTGAAGGTGCAGTGATAGTTTTGTAGCGATAATGAAGATCTCGGTGGTGCAGTAATGGCCTTAGTGTTATCTCAATAGTAAGAAGAGGATTGATGTCTTGGTCTTGGAGTGGCATAATAGGTTAAGGGTCATGGTCTTGGTATTCGTCAATTGGAATCTCTATAAGAAGAATTTTGTGTTGGTTTTCCTCTCTAAGAGGGAGAGGTTTTGGCCCTGGCAGAAAGCAACACATTTGTAATGCACTAGGCCAGGAATAACAACTATAAGTCTAGTGAAGCCACTGGTGGGACCGATACTCCTCGAGGAATGGTATACAAGATTGGAGTAGTCTCGAGGACCGATACTATTTGAGGATAGGGTAGTGCGTCCAAGATAAGAGTAGTCTTGAGGGGGATCAATATTCTTTGAGGATTGGGAATCCAAGATAAGAATAGTCTTGTAAGGACATACCTGGTGCTTATATGAATGGGGTATGTACCTTGAGAGGCGGTGGTGGTGTCCAAATGTATACCTCCTAACATTGTGCTCTAATCTAGTGGAGAGTTAGAGCTTGTTAGTTAAGGCCTTGCTATTTTGTAATTGATAATGCTGGTTATGATGATGATGCTTATCAATGTTCATAATTATCTTTGTACTTGTATCATAATGTATTTCATGCAAAAGGAAAAAGAAGAAAAAGAAATTTTTATTATCATTATTATTTTTATTAGTCAAACCATGTTCTTTATGCTTCTAGGGTTTATTGAGTCAAAGTCCTATTTGGACTTCTTGTAAGAAAAAAGAAAAAATAATTTTCAAGATGTAATTTAGGTCAAAATCACCTCAAGAAGCCAAGTCGGCCTTGCCTGTCAAGTCAGCCCTGCCTAGGAAGAGAATATTCCACTCCCTCTGGACAAGAATAAATAAAGGACAAGTTTGTTTCATTTGGTGTGCGATTCGTAGCATATGTTCATCTATTATTCTACTGTGGGACAAGAAAAAGTAGTGAAGTTAAGCAATGAAAAAGAGAGAGGCCGAAGTTTGATCTTTCTTGAAGCCACCATGTCTTTTGCTAGTATGTTGAACGCTGTTGCTAGTTTTGAACTTGTCGCTATATTTGATGCCGGACTTGTTGATGGAAAAATATCTTGAAAGAGGGTTTGACTGGGCTTCTTCAAGGTTGGGGTTTTGTATTGGTCTTGAGTCTTGGATACCTCACTTTGATCTTATTCTATAAGAAGAGGATTTTTTTTTGGGTTTTCCCCCTTGTAGGGTTTTGCCCTGGCTTGGAGCCTAACTGCTTGTGTTCTCTCTCTCTTGTGATCTTCATGTTTTTTTCATTTTGGTAATTGGTCGATGAAAGAAGAATATAAGAGAAATCAACACTAATATGCAAGCAACATGATTTCTCAATAGGAAACTCAAGGTAATTTACCAGGAGTCCTGAAGGGCTAGTGCTTTTGCGAAAACACCAAGTTTTCTAAGATAATAGCCAGGTTTTGAGAACAAGTCATTAGAGATGTTGCGTCATGTCCACAAAGAGTTCAAAGGGTTCCAATAGAGCCTAGTTTACCATGGATACCGAGCACAAGAAAAAACTGGCTCCAAAGGCCAAACTACACAAATTTAGGCATTCCAGCTTCATTGCCTATGTAGATTAGACAGTTCCTCCAATGCGATACAAATTCTCAATTCCTCATTAAGGTGACATGCAATTTACATGCTCACAAAAGTAGCCTACAAACCTAACTTTGAATAATGAATCTCAGAATATTACAACGATACATACAAGTGTGTTTAGACTCTCAAGATGATTTCATCATTCATAGACTAAGCATTATCAACATTAACTAGACAATTATGTAACACCCAACATATGATATATTCTGTAATCTATGAGGTCTACAACAAAATTAACAATACTAGATATTCATATAGCCTTGGACATATCAAGCAACTGTTAGCCATTGATACATAATGATTTAAGCATCCATTCATGAATCATACATAAGCATATATCGACTTATTATCACATTAGGCATAAATTTTCATTCATAAATCAAATGTACATTAACGATTATGCTTATTTGAGTAAGTTAAATCAACTTGCAACTGGAGAAGGGACTTCTACTCTCCACCCAAGAAAGAGATAGTCTTGGGTTCTTCCAAGAAATTTGCAATGTACAGAATCTGCAACAGGGTCACACAAACCTTAACTGTGAGCCTGGTCGTGGAAATAAATTTTGCTATAGAGAGATCTAGAAACCCTAGTTGTGCAACGCTTAGGGCAATGCCTTCAGGCAGAAATATTTGTTTCCGCTGCTAAAATGAGCTGTGGGGGAGGGTTTAAACCAATGTTCTGCCAAGACTCCTCGACGGGGGGACGTCGGGGTATATAATTTTTTCCCCTTTTTAATATATATATATTTTCAAATTCATATTCAATAATGAAAGCATAAATACGATGATACATACATAATTGAATTAAATAATGAAATACATTGATCCATACTCATCATCCTTACTAAAACATACATGATTTATCCATAGACCACAAGATTCAATAATGAAATACTTTGATCCATATTTATTATTCATTACTCACCACTCAAAATCTACATTGATTTAAAAATTAAATTCATCATTCTAGATTCAAAATTGATTTGAAATTAAAATTCATCATTCATCTTTCTAGTATCTAATTTGTACTAAGCAAAATAGACTATAATAGGTACTGAAATCTGAAGACTGGAATAGTAAGTTGATATAACTAAAACTCAAAAATAGTGGAGTGATGAGTCTAAAAGTCACTCTAAAGTACACAAAGGGCTTGGTGCTCTTGATTAAATACTAATTCCATATACTTGTACATGAGAAAATGCAATGGAAGCATTGCAATCCATCGAATCTTGAATTCCTGAAAAGCTGTTGAGTCTACTAGTTTTTGAGTGAGATCTAATATTCTACTTTGTCCATATGAAATCCAATGAGGTCAGAACCACTCTCAAACATTCCGAGTCATTTCATGGAGACATTCTCCTTTATCTTTCTTTTTCATTGTTTTAACTTTAAGAATTTAACATTACCATGAATTGGATAGCATTAGTAGGGCAATATAGTCAAATACTAGGTTTCCCCTATCATAAATCATTGTTTACAAGCAAATTTAAGGGGGGACAAATAACCCTTTTTAGAGGGGATCCCCCTTTTTGGGGAATCACGTTCCCCACAGTGGGGAAACGTCCCCCCTGCGTCTCCCCTTGTCTCCCCAAAAGGGGGATGTGGGGAAACGTTTCCCCAGACATCCCCCCCTGCGTCTCCCCTCGTCTCCCCAAAAGGGGGATGTGTGGAAATGTTTCCCCAGACGTCCCCTTGTCCTGGGTGCAAGGGGTGTGTGCACCCAACCCTGGGGACATGTCTTCGTGGAACACTAGTTTAAACCCTAGAAAATACCATGTGAAAACTTAGAAAAGCATTGATGTAAAAACCTTAGTTTGCAGCTCTTAGAGTGTTAATTTTGTAGCTCAAGGACATATTCGCTCCTTTGGACAACCTTCCTGATCTAAAGAAGACCCTCTTTTCCCTTAGAAGAATTTAATTTGGTCGAGGAAAAACGTTATTTTTTAATGAGAAACCCACAAGAACACAAAAGTACAAGTCGACCGAAAGTCATAATTGGGTCTCCAAAGTCTCATATAAATATGCATGAAGCACACTTCATTTGGATATCATATCACATACATATTTTTCTCTTCTATTGGTTCGTACACTTTTGAAATTACAAGGGTGGGTTCACACGTGCGAGGATGAGAGAGGCTACATTGACCAATGTTGACTTTTGGGAGTTTGGGATTAGTTTGACTTGGGATTTTGCATTTGTTTTGGAGGTCGAATTCTTTGCAAGGGAGAGCAAAGTTTTGTGGGCACTTTGGCCTTGGTTGACTGTAGATCTGAAGTTGCCACTTGATCGCAAAGTTGATTTTGACTTTGACCAATTTTGGGGGCACCTTTTGGGACTATTTTGACTTGAATTTGACCAACAAAAGAGGCCGAGTTTTTACTTGTTGACTTTGACATAAATTGCAGATTCGACTTGTTAACTATGTTTGACTTTTGGGCTCATCTCTTGGATATTGGTTAGAGAATTGTTGGATATTCAAAGATGTTGACCTTTGACTCATTATTGTTGAATTGGAATATTGTATCTTTCTGTTGAACGCTTGATGACAATCTAATAGAATAATTTTGAAAGGGTTTTCCCCCTTGTGGGGTTTTTCCTTGGACTTTGACCAAATCTTGTGTCTCTTGTCATTGATCCTGGTTGTCTTCTATTGCATATTGAATTTACTATTCTATCTACAATTGCTCATTGTGATTGGAAGATTAAATTTGTCTATAAGTGATTACTAATCGGAGAAAGAATTGGGCTAAGTTATTGTACTCACATAAGAATAGTGGAAAATTAACATAGAGCAATGCTGCTAGCCAAAAATTCTTTAAATTTGTTGTAAGATGGCTTGAAATCTAGTTTTGCAATGACAGGAAAAGTGATGTTACCAACAGCCTAAGAGCAGTTGCTAAAAATGAGTAAGATGTTCAGTTTGCAACCTTGATTTTGCAATCATAAGAAAAGTGTGATTCTACTAGCCCATAGCCATGGATAAACTATTGAGAATAAGAAAAATGGATGTTGCCAAAATATGGTTTGCATTTGCTGAAAAATGTAGCATGGAAGGTATTCTGGCTTGTGCCTTAGCCAAAAAGACCATGAGTTTGTCTTTCTCTTAGCGTGATGCAAATTCATGAGTTAGACTTCAGTTCACGCATAGTGTTGGAGCATCAGTTATGTGGAGCTTTCTTCAGTTTGACACAAGATTGAGTGGTAGTTACGAGTTCAATTTAGAATGAGTTGGGACTTTAGTGATTGATTGAAGGAAGGATGAGTTATGACTCCAGTGATGATTAGAGAGATAGGGTTCACTCTCAGTTAACTTGCCAATCAGCGACTCGAGTTCTAAATTTGAACTAGCCCAATTTGGCATGGATCAAATGAGTTCAATTTAGAATGAGTTGGGACTTCAATGATTGATTGAAGGAAGGATGAGCTATGGCTCCGGTGATGATTGGAGTGATAGGGTTCACTCTCAGTTAACTTGCCAATCAACTACTTGAGTTCCAAATTTGAACTAGCCCAATTTGGCATAGATCAAATCTATAAAGAGGAGGACAAAGGCACATAATTGACAGATGGTTTGTAAGATCATCCTTGCTTGTGGTGTGTGTATCCTTGAGGAGAAAGAGCGCACGAGTTTGAGGAGGATATTTGCACTACAAACTAGGAGGCCAAGTGCACACAAAAATTGGAGTCTAGTGCACAAGGAAATAAAGCTAGGAAGTGCGCAAAGGATTAGAAGCAAGGATCAAGGGTTTGTAGGGTGAGTCCAAGCTAGTTTAACAAAAGAACATGTGTGTTCTCAGAGAGATAGATTGCCTTATAAGAGATTCAATTGCTTAGGCTCAATCAATAAAGTACTAAAACAAAGAAAACAAGTTTTTCGATGTTGGGTTTCCTAAGAAAAATAAGTGTATATTGTGTGATGTGTTTTTATTTTTGTGGTTTTATTCCGTTGCTTCTAAGTTTGGAAATTCCGTATCTTAGTGAAAGTACTGTATATTTCAATTTTCAATTATTCATCTAAGTAGTTGCATAATTTCATGGTAAATTAACATGGTATCAGAGCACAAATTAGTATAAAGATCGACACCGAGTTGATCAATCAATGAAGAGTGCAGATCAAAGTTTTGAAGAGCAATTCTTTGGATAGAAGTATGACCTTCCAAGGGCAAATCACTGTTTAGAGGGAGCCTCAAATTTTTGTGAATGAAAGGAGAGGATATATGCGGTGTTAGAAGATAATGGGGTGCTAAAATTTGTGAAGCAAGAAATAGTGCCACTTACAAATGCCCAACAGTTGATCCAACATAACAAGAATGACACCAAGGCTAGGAGGACCATTCTTGAGGGTATCAGAGACCATATTATCCCTCAACCCCATGAGAAGAAGACAACATATAAGATGTTTAAAGTCATATTCGATTTGTATAAGGGTTCTAGTGATGCCAAGAAGCATGCTCTCAAAGAGAAGGTAAGAAGTATCTAGATGAGCAAAGGAGAGCCCATCATCACATATCTTTTAAAGTTCACTTAGGTTCAGGTTGACCTAGGTGGTGTGGGCGAGACAGTAGTAGAAAAAGACCTTGTGATACTTGCGCTTTTGGGACTCCATAAGTCTTGGTATAGTTTCTAGGATGTAGTATGCAACAAAGAGAATATTCCCAATCGGGAAAGGTTATGGAGTCATTTCGTTCAAGAAGAGATCTAGAGAGGCACTAGAACTGATAGAGAAGCTTCGATAGAGGATGAGGAGAACTTTGCCCTGACAGACAAAGATTGTAGAGCCAAGCGCAAGAAAGGCAAAGGCAAGGCTGATACTAGTCAGAAGGGCGAGAAGAAGAAGGATCTGAGCAAGATAAAGTGCTTCCATTGCCATGAGTTCAGGCACTATGCCACTAAGTGCCCTAACATGAACAAGGGGTCCAGTAAGGATCATGTGGTTGTGACAACTAAGGTAGATGGGTTTTCTTCTCAGTTTGAGAAAGATTTCTCATTAATAGCTGGCATGGAAAGCTCAATAGGCAATAACGTATGGTATATTGATTCAGGAGCATCCTTCCATATGAATGGGAACAAGGAGTATTTCAGGTTGCTGGAGGAGAAGAACATGCAATTTCATATTGCACTATGAGATGATGTTAAGTATGCAACTATGGGAGTTGGTCTTGTTAGCTTTGAGAGGGAGTTTGGGAGCTCTCTCCATATCAAAGATGTTCTCTATGTTCCAGGCTTGAAGAAAAACCTTGTTTCTGTGGTAATTGTAGAGGACAAGGGTTAAGATGTCATCTTCAACAAAGGTAAGGCTTACCTCAAGCATATAGCCTTTGGATCAGTGAGTAGATAGGTGTGAGGATGAAGAATCTCTATAGGTTGTAGGTTGAAACATGCACAACCTTGAGCAACAAGGAAGGAGGTGTGCAGAGTAGGGATGGAGAACTTTGGCATAGGCGCATGGGACACTTGCATCATGAGGCGTTGAAGATCCTTCAGCAGATAGCCATAGGGCTACCATAGGATAGTCTTGACAAGAATGGTGTGTGCAAGGGGTGCACACTTGGCAAGTATGCGAAGTCATCTTTCCAAGGCTGAGATAACAGAGCCAAAGGGATTTTGGATCTGGTACATTCAGATGTATGCGAGCCCTTCTCTTCTCCATCACTTATGAAACATAGGTGTTATGTTACTTTCATAGATGATTATTTCCAGAAGACATTGATCTTCTTCATGAGGAAGGAGGAGGTCTTCTCCAAGTTCATGGATCGCTCCAAGCATATTGAGATTAGGTATGAACATATTAGGGATTGTGTGCTGAAAGGGATAATGGAGCTACCTTATGTTCCAATAGAGGAGCAAACAACAAATATCTTGACCCAGGCATTGGCAAGTGGTAGTTTTGTTTATTTCAGAGATAAGTTGGGAGTTGTAGGGAATCACTTCCTCACTAAGAGGGAGTGTTGAAAATATAGTGTGGAAGGTCGCATTTCCCCTAGCATGATGTAAATTCGTGAGTTAGACTTTAGGTCATGCGTAGTGTTGGGGGATCAGTTACGTGGAGCTTTCTTCAGTAGCGACAACAAGAGATGCTTTGAAATTCATAGAAAGAAGAAGCCAGATTTATTTATTCACAACCTATAATCATATGACCAAGAATCAAGATGCCACAATTTAAGCAATTAAGTATTGTGAAGTATGATACTATTAAAGAAATGCTGAGAAATTTAACCTAATGCAAAGAAACTACTTCCGCCAAACAACTTTGCGAATAACAACTTGCCTTCTTGATTTCATAGATACCTTACGAGTTTTCATTCCAAATACCAGGTTTCCATCCTTTAGCTCTCACATTGTTGAAAAGTTGTTGGCAAATACCTCTATCATGTCCTGAATCCTTTTTCAATATAAATGTTCACTTTTAGATGAGCTGTAATCAATGGATATAAGGTCTACAAAGAATTGAATTGGATTTACATGCTTTGGACAAAGAAACTTGAAATTTTTTCTTGTAGTAAAGTGCTTAGAACATTGGAAACTTGGGAACCTATAAACTTGGAAACATATCCATATTTTTTGGAAACGGATCAAATTTTCGTGAAACTCCTTTGAAATGTTTCCGACCTCACGCTGGCCGTTTCCAAAAAAGTGAAACGTGGTGGAAACGTTTCCATGCCGTTTGCAAGCCATTTCGTATGCATTTCTGTATCCGAAATGCTGAACGACATTTATGGGAGTCGGGGGTAGCGTTTTCAGAATCCTAGCCTAGATCACATGAAAGTTAGACTTGTGGACATAGGGATTTCAATGTTCAACATTTGCGTCTAGACCCCCAAAACTATCTTTCTGACATACACACACACACACATATATATTCTGTAATTGTATTTTATAACATATGTATGTGTGTGTCTCCATAAAATACACACATACATAAATTCATACATACATATGGATAGCCATGGCTCGCACACACACGTATTAAAAATTATAATTACAAAAAATAAAATATAGACATAAAGATGCAATTTTTTGAATGTTTAAAAAATAGAACATCACACATAGATGGGAACACATCTATTGACATGTTAGGATATGTTTTCGGAATTTTGTAATTTTTTTTGATTTCTTTTGGTGCTCTAGTCCTTTGACACGTCTAAACACGTTAGGGTAGGGTGTTGGACACATGAAAGACGAATGCCATGTGTTTGGAATTTTTCAACTTGTGGACATGTGAGATGTATGTCTCGTTGTCGCACAAAATGTCTAGGCACTACGACAACGACTCAGATCCGGGGTTGTCACCTTGATCCCCAATCTCTCCGTTTAAGTTGTCTCCTAACAACAGGATAAGGGGGGTAGACCCTACGGAAATGGAACGAAGAACTAGCTGGGAACCAACCAGTTTGGGAGATACAATCAAGCGACCAAATAGTTGTTTTAGATTTAGCAAGACTTTATGATTTGATTAGATTTAAACAATCGATACCAGTGCCTTATGGAGTCAACTATGTTGCTAGAAAGTTTAGGACCAAGTAATTGATGAGCAACTGCTGCTTGGATAAGTAACTATCTTATATGAAATGCAGATTCTAAAACTAATGTGAGATGCAAGAATCTTGGTTAATTTTAGTTAAATGCCTATCTAAGTTTTAATCCTTCGATCCTTCTATATTGAGCTTGATTTCGTAGTAAGTGGCAGAGAGAAGATAAGGTGAAGCAGACTAAGGTGTGATGAACAACACCTCTCCTGAAAATCTAACATACCTGGTGCCTCCGACGCTGTAGAGAGTTGTGGCTTTGACGACTACAAGGTCACCGTTTTAAATACTATTAAAACCAAGCTTCTCAAGCAATGATGGATGGTAACTATCTCTCTATCGACCAAGCTTATGCTTGGAAGTAAATTTTAATATGCAAGGCTAACTTAATATGCAAATGCAAGGTGGAATTAGAAGTTGAGTGATTAATGAAGCAAGATTGCTTAATAATTTCAAGTACTTAATGTTGATTAGTATTTGATTATGACGACAAGTACTTATTAATGAGACCACAAACTTCACCGCAAGAAAAATTGCCAAGGTACCAAGTGCCAAGTAGATCCCCACAATATGCAATTATTCAATGATTATTAATGCAAAATTATCAAAATACTTTATGCCAGTAGTATTCAATTAGATTAAAGTAATTAGAAGCTCAAATGCCAAAGTAGATTTATCGATTTGCCAAATGATATGAAAGCACTTTGTTTATTAAGTTTTCAGTGCCAATCTGAAAGAGAAGCAGTGTGACTTAGATGAATTGACAAGATACTAAATCAATATTCCCAAAGAGACTTAGATGCTACCAATACTCAAGCTTATGTGCTTTAAAGAGTGATTAACTTCCCACGACAAATATGTTATTCTTGAAACAGTTGGAAACCAACGCTGAGCATATGCAACCATGAAACAAATAATAGTGAGCTAATTGTGAAAACAATAGTAGATTTCTTGTGAAAACAATGAACCAAATTGTCAAATTTACTTGTAATTCATTTATTGAGAATACTTTCAGAATGCAACATATGAGATCAATGAAACAACAAATGAGAAACTAGAGGTCAGCTCAAAACCAATCTCCTTGCCAACACAACAGTGAACCATATGCAAGGGGAAACCAATTCTCGATGAGCCTAAGACCCTTTGTTGTGATGCCACTGTCAATTATGATCAGACCTTAGAAAACATTATGACATCATTAAACTTTCATAAAGACAGCCAAACAGAAATTACATGCCGCTGCAAATAACTCATAAGTTTATTAGGTGACTTGTTAGGAATTTTTAAGGTATTTAGCCTGAGATTTTACTACTGCTATTAAACAAATGGATGCCGCAAATTAAATCAGTGAGAAAGCAATAGGTAAATGTTAAATGAAGTCAGAAATTTTTATGATAGGATTCTTATGCTAAGATCGGACCATATGAAGCCTTTCCAAACAATAAGACAGTCACCTAAAATTTGCAAGTTATATCAATCCGAGAATGCTCAAATTTTATGAGTAACTATAGCAAATGTATGACTGCAGTATTGACAAATATGCTCAGAACAATCCTATACCATTTAAATGTAGCCCTTGATATGAAGTCAGTTAAGGCAGAAAGTAAATGTTGCAACAGTGGTGCATTAATTAGGACAACAGTGAAATTAAAAGCTTGTGAGAGCAGCAAATAAATTTATGAAAACAAAGAGTGAAATACCTCTGTACCCAATGCCTTTAGCAAACCCATAAATTACAATTATATCACTGCTAAGTTCAGACATCAGAAATTAAATTTTTATGACCGCAGTTAAGAATTTAAATCAGAGTTTAGAAGCGCAGTAAGTAAACTTATGACAATAAAAGATAATGCCTACTGCAATTTAGATATATAAACCCTCTGAAAATTCTTACGATAGTAAAAAAATTGTGATAAGATTAATTAATTAAATGTCCAAGTGAAATATGAGCTTAATGTCACTGCTTTAGATGTGATTAGCTTAATTAATTAGGCAGTGAATGGATAAGGGTTAAGAAATGAAACTTGAGGCCCAAGGCCTAGAAGTCTTTGCCAGAATCTTCAGTGATGAACAACCCAAATATCTCTGTAAAATCTGAGGATGTATCACTCAGAAAAATCAAATTCTATTCGCACAATGATCAAGATTTCGTTCAAGTCTAGACAACAAGAAAAAAAGGCCAAAAATGGGCTTGCATTCATCTTTGGAGGAGGTAGATCTGAGGATAAAAGTTAGCGTTAGGCCTCTGGGGCCTTAAAAAACTTGCCTAATGGTTCACAAGATTTTCAAACCCCAATCTTATTCCTTTAAATAGAGAAAATTCAATTTTCGGTCTTGCAAACAATATTTGGGACAAGATCTCGCCCTCCATGGCTTAGGTTTGTCTCAAAACTCCCAGATCTCCTTGAAAAATCTCAGATCTGAAGATTTCCTTGGCTGATTCCTCAGATCTATTCCTGCAAACAATCTTTGAGCCCAGATCTTACTCTCCAGGGTTTAGATTTGGCTCAGATATGAAGATTTTCTTGGCTGATTTGTCAGATCTATTATTGCACAAATAGATAACAAAATACCCAAAAACCAATGTGTACAAAACATAAAAAATCTCAAAAAACCCAAGTGTTAGAATTCAAAATTATGTTACAAAACTTCAGATCTACACAAGTAAATCACAAACCTATACAAATAATTTACAAATCTATACGAATAATTTACAGATCTTTTAGATCTCAGCAGTGATGATAATATCGGCGAGATATTGCCGATAATTGAAAATATCGCCGAGAAAATATTGCAATATTTTGGCTCTCAAGAGTATCATGATATTTCCGAGATATTGTCGATATCTCAGCAAAATATCGCGAGATGATAGAAAATATCGCTAGGCAGGCTAAGCCGCGGCTAGAAAAAGGGAAATTCGTCTATTTTTTCTTCATTTCTATTTCTGAGTGTTGGAGAAGGAAGGGGAAGAGTTTTGTGGTGGTTGTCAAGGAGGGATTGAGGATCAAACAACGATTATCACCATCAACTAAGATTTTTTGTGGATCAAAGATTGAAGAATAGTGAGACAAACTTCATTTCTCGCATTAACAGGTATGTTCTTAAAAACCCCTATGTTAATGATTTTTTCATAGATTTAGGGTTATGCTTGCTTGCCTCTTTACCTACCAACATTTTGTTTCTTTGTTTTTTTCCATTGGTATGATTTTCATGCCCATGAGCCAATGCAAAGGTTTTCTCCATATTTGGACAGCAAGCTTCATTTTCTTTTCAACTCTCTTATGCACCCTCTTATTGCCATTTTTCATTCACATTGCAAAATGCAAATAATGTAGTAGTTTTTTAATTTTTTAAATGAGGTGGTTATTACTTTTTATTTTTTGTGTTGGGGGTTTTAATGCCAATTTCTTGTTTTTGTTTTTGTTCTTGTTTTTTTTTGTGCCCTAGGTTTGAATTAGTTCACTACAAATGTCAAATATGCCAAAAGCCTTGGACCCATTTTGGGAGTATGGGGAGCCTGTTGGTGGGGTAAATCGGGCATATATATCATGCAAATTGTGTGACCAAGATGTCAGAAGGGGTTACGTGATTTAAATACCACCTGGCTAGACACCCTACACATGATGCAGATATAATGCCTTGTATGGCTTCTAGTGCGAAGGTTATACAAAAAGTTCTTGAAGCAATTGCTGAACAAGACAAGAAGATAGTTGCTAGGGAGAGGCCACTGGTCTCAGATAGCTAGCTGCTAGTTTTATTTGTTTTGCTACATGTAAGTTTATAACTTATGATGATGAAATACTTTTATATATATGATGTTATTTTGTTTGAGTCCTTGATTGGACTATTATGATTAAAAAAATTAATCTTTAGATAAATTTTGAAGTTAGTATGATGTACGTTCTTCAGAAAATATATGTTGAGAGTTGGTTGGAGAATTTAATTTTATCTAGGACACAATTAATTAAATTTTTGGCTTAGGATTTTAATTTAATCTTGCCAAAAAATTTAATTAATTGGGTTATGAGGGGATTAATAATTTTTCCAACCCTTTGATATTTAGCCATCGTGTCTAATTATGAGGAACCATGCACTAAATATTTTTTATAGGAAGATTTTACATTTTAGACCCTCAAATATCTACCCAATTCTGCGACTCAAAATATGATCCAGAAGACCAAGTAATTTGTAATAAAATAATCTAGCCAATTAGCTAGGATTATTACCAAATTACTTTTACAAGAACTCGATAAAATACACTAGGACTCACTTAATATCTTGATGACAAAATCAACCCTAGCTTTGTGGTGAGGTTAGAGGGAAAACTCTGCCGATCATTTGTGTCTAGATACATAGATGAATAAGTGATATGAAAAACTTCTAGGATAAAAATCGTCACCAAAATACTATGCTTAACTAGGTTGTTACATACATGATGGTTTTACTAAGATCATTTACATTATAACAATGCAAAATGGGTTTACATATCTAACAAACTGCTGACTAATGATGAAATCTGAATGATGCGAACACTTGAACATGATAGAACCCTTTTGCGAAAAAATGAGTGTACTGTTATGAGGTTGTTGACTTAGAGTGGTCAACAGGTCTACTTTAGCGTGTCATGTTACTTAATGAGAGTCGTGCACTTGTTCTTGGTTATTTTTGCAGAATTTGTTTTAGTTTTGTTCAATTTTCTTGCTATTACTTGTGAATCTCAACATGGTATTAGTGTAGGTGTGAACATCACTCAGTTCAACCGTTGATCCAAAGAATTTTGGCTAGTGGCATTCTCAAAATTACTTTGTGATTGCAAAACTAGGGTTTCTTGGATCACTCATTTTCTAGGGTTTTCCTTAAGAGTTTAAAACTCTTCATGGACAATGCTTCCTTTTTAGGGTTTCCTAGGGTTTATGCCCTCTTTCAAGGTCAACTACTCTTTTTCGAGGTTTTTTTTCTTATGTTCTCTTGGGTCTATGATTCTATGAAGGTGTTGTTGAACTTTCCAGACTCATCTTATACTGCACATTTGGCTTTGCACTTTGGATATTGGTCCTCCTTGACTTAACATGAATGGATTGTTGACTTTGGACTTCATATGACCAAGCAACAAAGTTCCCTCTTTGATTATTGATAATCAACACAAAGGTGAGAAAGTGATTATTGGTGATAACTTAAACATACTAGTTTCAAGATATGGTGATGCCAAGTTTAGAGGAGTTACATGTTCTATCAGCCCTCTTCTATCTTTTCTTGTGAAACCTATTTTGTGATGTATTAAGGAGCTGTATATGCAATAAATATATCTGTTTCTTCAGTCATATTTCATATTTAACAGATATATGGTTGTAATAAGTTAATGGCTGTGTCATTATACTTCTTGGGTATGCCTCACTGGACTGTTATTAATATACCAGATCTGTTATGACTGATAATATTTGCTGCTACGGGGTTTTATCACGTCCTCCATGTGTTTTAAGTACCAAAGGTTTCCCAGACTCAACTGCCATATGTTAAGGCATTGATCTTGCTTGAATCCACCATATTAACTTCTAAAAATCTAAAAACATTACATTCTATAAATCAGGTTTGCAGATATGCATTTGGAGGACAGGTTTATGATCTTATTCTACGGTTTCCTCCTTTGATTAGAAAAACACTAACCTAAAGAGTGGACTGTCACTGAGGTCATAGTGGGTGGTGTCCTTGGGTTGTCTTTCATAGTTTACTTGCATTTTCTTTTGGACTTGGATAATTTTTGAAGTGCAGGTTGAAAGGTCAACATGTTATTGTGATGAATGCAGTCATATTACAAGTTGGGGAACACTCCTTCCTCAAAACTTAAAGGATTTATTCCCACTGTAATCAAAATTGATAATGCTAGTATGTTATGGCGTCAACATGTGGGACATACAAACTTTGGTTGCTTGTGACGTGTGAGTCATTTACAAATGGTTGATGGCCTTTTGTAGATTGAGCTACCTAGTGGTGTCTGTGAAGGTATATGTTGGGGGAACAACATCAAGATTGTTTTTTTAAAGAAATGAGGCAAACTTCTCAGCGTCTTGCAATTGTCCATAGTGACATTTGTGGGCCATTGGCCATGTTACCCACCAAAAGGTGGGTAACCTGTATGAGAAAACTTTTCTCGTCCTTGGATAGCCAACCAACCAACAACCCTATACGATTAGCACTGAACATGGTGCCAGGATCCACCACTTTTCACTTCGGTCAGGTTTTGCTATCCCATTCATCATTCTTTCTTGAAGGAAGGTGGGTCATCCACTGGCATGTGCTTTAACCATTTTGTCATTATGTGCTTTCACTTAATGTTTTGGGCATACTAATATGGATGTAGGTATGAACTAGATGGTTGATCGATCTTGACTGTATTCTTGTCCCTTCACTTCACTTAGGAGGTTATTCTTTGACTCTAGTCCAGTGGGACCTCCTTTAAGGCCATAGGGTTTTAGAAAGCACTACTGGGGAAGCTTTGATTGAAGTAACATCTCCATGATACTCCATGCTTATCACTTTCCATATTTCCTATTATTTAATCTCCATTCTTTTGGTTGGTGGTCATAGGTCATGGGGAT
The DNA here is from genome assembly GCA_000404065.3 of Pinus taeda. Classification (NCBI taxonomy): domain Eukaryota; kingdom Viridiplantae; phylum Streptophyta; class Pinopsida; order Pinales; family Pinaceae; genus Pinus; species Pinus taeda. The sequence continues at coordinate 77 of APFE030462881.1, read as the reverse complement.
TGACAACTTTCATCCTCATCGTTAAGTCTAGGCAAGAAATTTTTCCCTTAGAGGTTTATGCAACTAAAAGAAAGGAA
>APFE030462879.1:83680-134295 GCA_000404065.3 Pinus taeda | reverse complement strand
GAATTTTATAAATTGTACTTGATGGTTGGCGGCATAAGTACCTAAAGTTCGTAGCCATTGGATACCTAAGACTACATCTACTCCTCCTAAAGGTACCATGAAGAACAAAGACTCTAGATTAAAGTCTTGAATCTGCAAATTGACCTTATGGCATTCCCCACCTTTTCAATCTTCTTACCATTAGCTACCATCACTTTCATGTTTGATAAGGGAAATGAAAAGATATTGAGTCTCTTTGCCACGGTTGCATCTAGAAAATTGTGTGTGCTTCCGGAGTCGATGAGAACCACTACATTGTTCTTCTTTATGTGTCCTTTTAACTTTAAGGTCTGAGATTGTGATATACTTGTCATCGCTGATAATGACACTTGCGGAATACTCCCGTCATCTAATTCTGGTGAGAATTCTAGGGCATCTTCTATTTCTTCTATGTCAAAGTCTTCACTGCTTGAATCATTGGTTGCTTCACAATTATATAGGTTCTTTGGTTCTTTTCCTTTAGCACATCTATGTTTGGGGTCCCACTTCTCACCACAGCGTTTACATTTACCCTCCTTTATCCTTTGCGCTTCCACATTAGATTTTTCATCTTCACGACAATGTGGTGGAACATATCTTGTATTATTTGAGTCCACATACTGGGGTATCCTTCGTCTTGAATATGTTTTTTCTGCTTTTGACCAAAATATTGGTTTGGATTTCTTTTCCGCTGTTTTTGCTTTCCGTCTTGCTACTTCTATTGATGTAATGTCATGCATCTCAAGTTCTGCTTGTAAATGGGTTTTGAGTCCTGAGACGTATGATTGAATCAGACGAGATTCTGATAACCCAGGTACTTGTGTTACTAAGGTCTCCCATTCTTGAGTGTATTCGTCCACACTTCCTTTTTGTCGTAACTTGATGAGTTTTGAAAAGAACTCTTCTTCTCTTACACCTTGGAATCTTTTAAAAAAGGCATCTTTAAATTTTCTCCAGCTAATGACGTGTGTTGGTTTTTTCCACCACATATACCAGTTATACACTTCTCCTTCCATTTTCATGGATGCGTGCCTCAGCATTTCGTCATCGTCATTGATGTCATATATCTCAAAGTATTCTTCTGCTTTGTTTATCCATGCAAAATTGTTTCTTTCGTTTCCATCAAATTTAGGCATCTCGACTTTTGCCCTTCGCTAGTATGTTGCTAATGGTTGAGTGAAAAAAGGGTGTTGACTGGTAAAGTTATCCCAGAGTTGCTTGTTTGTAAAGGCTGTGTTACTCATTTCTTGGTGGGGTGTCGCTGATTTTTTTGGGGATTCAACTTTGTCATGAGAGTCTGTTGACTTTGTTGAATCTGATGAGATGTGTTCTTGATTCTCTTCATTTTCTTTTAGTAGTTGTTCGGGTGTACAATTCGTCTTTTTACACAAAATCTTCAGCATTGTTAAGACTTCTCTGATATTTACATCTGTTTGGGCATATTGGTTTTCCATTTTTATTTCTATTTGATTTGTCGTATCTTGAAGATTTTTTATTTGGTCAGCCTGTCCCTCAAGCTTGATCTTGAATTCATCTAATCTTTTACTGACCTTATCGTGGTTGCTATTTATCTTATGCTCCAAGTCCAACAATTTTTTTTTGAAAATCTGCCATTGTCATTGTCGACATCGAGCGGGTTTACGAAGGCGTGTATTTATCTGCCAGTGTAAATAATTAATTTTTTAATATATTAATTAATTTAATTGTATGACTAAGTGTTGACTTTTTTATTTTTTTTAATTAATTAATTAAAGTAAATAACAAAATACGGAATATATATATATATAACTTATATTGATTAATTATATAATTTATATAGCATATATATATATATATCGTGAGCGAACAGTCGTCTGGCTGAACGGTTTCGCTGAATGGTCACCTCCGACAGTCACGTTCCAACGGAATGTCACGCTCCGTTGATTCTTCAAACCTTCTCGTCGTAGGACAGAGATGCCGCAGATAATAAAAACCGTGATCTTACAGCGTTATCACCACAGATGGATTTCCAGTGTACGACTCACCGCAGATATTAAAAATGTCAGACCTTGTTGGATTTTTCTGAACCGTTTCCCATAGAGCCCACGTAGTCGAACTGAGGGAATTAACACAGGCAAAGGAAAACGCGGGGAAATCAGTGGACGAACGGCGCGGGGGAAATCAGTGGACGAGAACAACTTTAAGCGAACCATGGACAACGAAGCAAAATGGTGACAGGGAATGGTGGTAGGGCAGCAATTCGGTGGAATCAGTGTGTCTGGGACGGTAAGCCGAATCGGTGCAATAGTGGACCAGTGTCGGAGGGTCTGGCAGAGATCAATGTGAATAAATGACATCAGCAGGGCATTTCAGACAACGATAGTGGCTGGTGTATCGAGTAGAAGGCAGTGGCAGCTGGTGTGGAAGGGAAGAATGGTGGCTAGGTGGTGAATTGGACAACGGAACCCAACGGAAGAACGGTGACAGGAGCTTGAGCGATGCAACAATGGATGTGACCGAGGATCGTTGGCTCTGATACCAATGAAACATAAAACTTCTGATACGCAGATTTATATGTTTAAATATTTTATTAAAAAGATAAATAGACAGATGATGCCGTTTACAATGGGGTTTCCTGGCTTAAATACTGCCACAAGCACCCTTTGAGGAAAGGGCATAATCTTATGATCGTCCCCTTTCGTCTAATTAATCCTAAAATTAAATAATAAATCTAAAATTAAAGACTAACTAATTTTTTACATAACAGCAACCTTCAATGATATAACAATGATTATGCGTTGACTGTGTTATTGTACCCACAATGGCATCAATTATAATCTTGACCTTTAAGACCTCGCCTATAGAATACAGAAAATTTATTTTGACATTGATTTATACACTTGTTATTGACTTGACATATTTAGTAAATTGACACATAGACTTAACAAACATTGGCATGACTCTTGACAAGTGATAGTAACCTTGATGTACAACTTATTGACATGGGACATGGACAACAGTATATGATTTGTGATCAGTAGTAGAAGTGAGAAGACATATGCTTGTAGCCCTCCTTGGGCCTATTTTGAAAGCACTGGTGTGATAGCATTTATGTAACAATGTTACAGTGGGTTTGTTATAGACTTCTTGGGCAGTGACTGAAGTGGGTGATGATGGCTCCAGGGCATTGACTATCTGAATAACAATGTTTACACGTATGCTGGTAGCAATCCGAGGGCAGAATTTGAGAGCATTAGAGGCAGGTCATAGGGATGACCTAAGGCACCTTGGTTTGTGCCATCATTTGATAGCAGTGCTAGATGGTGGCACCATCATGTGCAACTTGATACAATGTGGCAGCATGATCTATTGAGTCTTGATGCTTATTCATTCATGAGAAGCTCAGTGCAGTGGCAGCCAACAAATGTGCAGTGATCTATGTGTGCGATGACAGTGGTTATGCAGTGACAGTGATGTGTGCAGTGATCTATGTGTGCGATGACAGGGTTGTGCAGTGACAGTGATGTGCAGTTGAACAGTGATAGCTTGATGTGTAGCATTGTGCAGTTATCAGTTTATGGGAACAATGATCAGTGGCTACTAGGATTCGACATTTAGTCTACATCTTTCTTACAACTATTCTACATTGATTCAAAGTACAAGGGATCCAGTGTGAAAACTGTGAAACGTGATCTGTCAACTTTTCTAGGTGATTGGAGTCACCTTTAGGTTGTGCACTGAGAACACTTCATGGTGGCAGGGTGGTGCTAGGGCAAGTTGTGGCTTGCACAGGGCGTTGTGGCGTCCATTGAGTTGTGCCTGATAAACTAACAGGGCAGCAAAGCATCATTTCCGACAGTAGCTGGAAAATAGAGTGTTGGGGCACTCATCAAGTTGTGGCCTGATCTATAGGGTGTTGGGGCGTCCTTCTAGTTGCAACAGGATATTAGGGTCTAGTAGCGTCCTACAAGTTGTAACCTGTGAATTAGGGGGTTCACACCTCCCTTAGTTGCAGTGGAAATCTTGATGTAATTAATTTTCTTTTAATGGGGAGACAAAAATTACTAAAGAAGTGTTCGGTGGTTCTTGACCCAGAGGGGGTTTTCCACCTAAAAATTTGTGTCCTCTATTTTATCTTTCTGCATTGTTGTATGGTGTTGTCTATTGTTGATTATTGTTTGAAATTGTTGAAGAACATTAATAATAACTAAAGAATAACATATGCTCTGAAAATTATTAAAAAGTGTTAATTGCTAAGAAATATTGATTCACCCCCCTCTCAGTGTTTCCAATAATTGGAATCACAACTTGGTTCCTTCAATAACAGCATAACCATTCGAACGCAGTTTTCAGAGCATAGAAATGGGAAAGTCAAAGAAGCAGGTTGCAAGGATTTCAAAGGTACAGATACAACAAAATCTGAAGAAAGTGAGTTTTGTGTGTGAGGTCCTATTTTACATAATATATATATATATATATATATATAGTTATTGTTACCAGAATACGAAATCTATCCTAACAATTATGTCAAAATCCATAATTTACCCTAAATTTATCATTAACCAAACATTGAATTTGAAAATTAAGTGCAGTGGAATACCTAGAAATTAGCTTGGAGACGTTTCCCAGTTTGCTCCTGTTACCAAAAGACAAAAACCTCCTAGCCAAACTGGGCACAATCTTGGTACCCAGATCCCAAAATACTTTAAATTCAAAGTAATTTGGCCCCCGTGCCCAAAAGCTTCAAGAATAATTGCTCAAATCTCCAGTTCTGAATTCCAATCCTTCAACTTCGAATTCAGGTCTTCAGTTTAGAATTTCAATCTTCCCTTCCCCCCTTCCAATTCTCTACGTACTTGCATAAATAGCTTTTCCAAGCAGTCACCACCTTCTGCCACCGCTCTTAACAAATTAGATTTGGGGAGTCATAATACTACGTGTTGCTGGAAGGGTACGAACAATTAATAATCATAGATATTATTATTATGTTTGATTTTTATTTTTTTGAATTTTAATTATACGTATATATGGTTATAATGTTTTTAATCTAAAATTAACTTTATAAACTTTGATTATAATATTTATATAAATGGAATTATATATATCGTATAATTATTAATTTATAATTTTAATATTATTATGGTGGAGAAAATTAATTTTATTCATTAATCTTATACTTATGAAATATTTATTATGCATATTCTAAGTGTCAATTTTTAGGTATTATCTCCTTTCTTGATTATGTTACGTACTCAAACCTTTTATTTTTAGTAAGTATATTAGTGCAAGGTATGCAATGTATGCATATGTAGCTATCATATGCATACATTGTATACATGCTAATACGTTTTTGCCTATAAATCGAAAATGGGTCATTACATTGTGTACCAACCCCTGACTTTGATGGAGATAATTACAGGATATGGGAATCCAGGATGGAAGTACATTTGCAAGCACATGGAGTGTGGGAATATGTAATGGTCCTAAACAGGAATGTAAGTGATATACAAGGCATGCAAACAATCCAACAATTAGAAAAACGAAATATACATTAAGCACCCATGGAAACACTGGAAATAGTGAACTGCTAAGCCATTTTATTACTTCTTTAGGAGCAAAAGACAAAAGTGAAATAGAATGGTGCACCTAGGCTTGTCTCAATGGACAAGCTTGACAAAACCCACATGAGAAAATGTTGAACTGAAGGTTGCTACAACTGTTGCACCAAACCGAAATGCTCTGTCCCAGAAAACTGCTCTGCCTGTTGACTTCAAAGGGCTAGAATCACTACTTCCCGTGCTCAGAAAATTGTGAGATTTCAACTCCTTGCTCCTTGGTCTAAACCCAGAAAAACCCACGAACGAATTCGCCAAATGTTGACCTCGGAATTTGGCCCAAATTCCCCTTAGCTCCTCTAGTTGTTGGCTGAGTTGAGACCCCTGTTTGACCCCTTATATCTGCCCAGAAAATTCTATAAAATCAGAAGTGTGATCCTTGACAAAACCCAAAAAAACCCAGCAAGGGTTTCCCTTGGTTCCAACCTTCAAAAATTGACCTCTCACAGCTTGGCCCTCCTCCAATTTCGTATTTTGTTGTTGTCACTGATCTTGTCAATCTCTGCTCTCCCAACTCCAAAAATCCTCCTCAAATGGCCCTCCAAGTGATCTCCTACTTCTCTCAGCCAGCTCCAACTCTACAATTCCTTCCTCCAACTCCCACAAGGGCCTAGTGGTGGCTCTTTGCGCAGGCCCCAGGTAACTGTAAATCGCACTGCTGGGATCCTGGCTCTGTTGGCTCCAAAACTCACAAGAAAGGCTAACCCTTTGTTGCTCTCCCAATCCTCTAATGCTCCCGGCAAATGCTTGATCACTGATAGCTCCAAACTCCCCCTGCGTATTCTCCAGCTAGCTAGAAATACGCACTCCCTGTTGTGGTTGAATGGTAGTGTTGTACACACTCCTGGAACTCCTGAAATACTTATGGAACTGCCTCTCTAGGGAAAGCACAGATGGTCCCCCGAAGTAGAGGTTGAATCTCCCGCTTGAGAGATTCGTGACTAAAGCCGGTTGACTCAACTAAATAGCAAAACGAACAGTCAAGTAATTTTGATTGCAAGGTGTAAGAATGAATCCAAATGAGAGCTTTCTCCTCCATTTATCTTTATGGACCTTCCTTGCCTCATGTGGGCCCCTCCATCCAGCACTTCGAATTCCCTCCAAATCATTCGAATGGCCTAGTTCGAATTCCCACGTGGGTGGCCCCCACCTTCCACTAGCAACCAAATTAAGTCGAATTTCCTCCTAAGTCGCTAAGTCGAAAATGTTGGGTTCTTTCCCTTAGCCAAAATTGTGCAAAAAATGTGTGGAAACACCCTGTTACAAATGTGTTTGAGAAGGGACATGACAGAATCAATTGTTTCTAGAAACACATCTACCGATGAAGCTAATAGGTACAATTCAAAGGCCATGAATGTAATTTGAATGTTTTTCCAAATTCCATGAAAACAAAAGTTTGTCAATGTTCAACAACTAAAACTCTTTGGGAAAAGCTTCATAATCTCTATTCAACAAAGCAATCACATCGAGATGTTATTGAAAATTCGGATCCTTCTGATTATGATGAAGAAATTGGAGAAAGGAGTAAGACAAAGTTTCAAAATCAAGTGATCAAGGTGATAAAGGAACTCAAAGGTCAAAAGGAAAATACAAGACTTTTGGAAGCAGAATTGAAGACAACAAAAGAATTCATCAAGAAAAATGAAGAGTCTAAGAAGGTGATTAGCAGCCTTAGAACTCAATTGGAACAAGTCAAGAATACAGAAACACAAGAACTCAAGAGAGAAATCCAACAAAAGCAACAAGAACTCGACACAGCCTTTGCAGAGATTAGTAGGGCCAAACAACAGATGCAGGAAGAAGAAATTGAAAGGAAGGAATTTGATCAAAGATACATATTCGCAGTTGACCAAAAGCAAAAGGAATTGGAAACCTATTCAGTTGAACAAAGCAGGCTCAGGATTGAAAATGAGGAGCAGAAGGAACATATATAGTTTCTCAATAAAGAAGTAGAGAAGACCACTCTTCTCATGCTACAGGTTGAGGAGGCAAAAAAAAGAAGGGAGATCTTGAAAAGATGGTTCCAAGAAGATCTTGCTCAAAAGCAAGAACTTGATGCAACCCGTGATGAGATCAACAAACTCAAGGGATGGCAAAAAGAACATTTGCAAGATAAGATAGATGAAGCAAAAATGAAGGCAATTAAAGCTGGTAAAGCTCCAGTTGATGAAGGTACAAGCTCCACATCTTTGCAGGATGATTCTAAGAAGGAAGTTTATCTAAGTAAAAAGCCAAAGAAGAATGTTGCAACTCCAAAGAACAAGACCAACGCAGTCAAGAGCAAAGAACGACAACAAACTACAGCACCGCCTCCAAAGAAGAATGATAAATCTTCCAGGTATGTTCGTTTATTTAATGGTTATTGTTTTTCGTGTGCTAACTATGGACACATGGCCAGGGATTGTAAAGTTGTTGACAGGTACAATTATCAAGGACCATTGCATCCGAATGAACCATTCAGGTATGCACATTTATTTAATGGTTATTGCTTCTTATGTGCTAATTATGGACATATGGCTAGGGATTGTGAAGTTTCTGGCAGGTACAACTATTATCGGCAAAATCCTAGAAGAAAGTTTGCAGGATCACGAGACAGACGCCAAATGGAATCTTCTATGAATGACATTGAATGTTACAAACGTCATAACTATGGACACATAGCTCGTCACTGCACCTACAAGATGGAACCAACCATGAATGAAAAGCTTGGCGAGGAGAATAAGAAAGTTTGGAAAGAAAACAGGTATGGGATGAACAAGTACAAGATGAGAAGGAAAAGCAAGAAGGCAAGAAGGTCTCAGCAGTTATGCTTTCAAGATTCGTAACAGGTCGTAAGGAATCAGCAGTTGCTTCAGTTAATGACTCAAGTCAAGATGGTCCATTAGATGACTCACTATTCTGAACAATTCAGCTCATCGACTGCTTGAAATTTGAAGAGGAGGAGTCTATGCAGCAGTATATGGCACAAGTCTACGATTGATAGACAGATAGTTTGAACAAGATGGCAATTTGATTACAGGTTTGGGGGGAGCAGAACAGTTGAAGGATTACAAATCCACAAACGAAGGTTTCTCTTCAAGGGAAGCACATATAGGACATAGGTCCACAGGGATCGTCAATGACAGACTATTGGAAGAAGGCTTCTCGTCAGGGGGAGCACAGGCAGATAACAAGTCCACATGAAGCAAGCAAATTCTTAGGGGGAATAACCCTTTTCCATTGATGTCAAAGGGGGAGAGAAAAACTTGAGAAGAAGATTCAAATCTCGAGAAGGAGGTGAAGCATGATGTCAAGGGGAGTTGTACTCGCAGGAGGAGTACGTGCATTGACATCAATGACAAAAGGACATATTGTTGGATGGTGTTGTCAATGATGTCAACCCATGGAGATGACTTGGTTTGATGTTGACCAAAAACACCAGCGATTGATGTCAAATGGTTAATGTACGCTTCTTAGTAATTGTCGGATTACATCAAGATAGCAGCTATACTGTTGGATGATTGAAAACCCAAGTCCTAGGGTTTGGGTTCCCTGGACTGAGGATGTACCCCGACTTTGTTGAGGGTTTTTGAAGGGTCAAAATATTGAGTTTGACTTGGAGATCCATGTCATTGGTTTCTCCTCAAAAATATGTTTCCGATTATATGTGGCACGCCACGTGGTTCCCCCTAGTTTGAGAGATATTCACCTTTGAAGTTGGTAACCCCAGTTTCTGGGCTAAAACACCTTTGAAGTCTGCAAGCAAATAAGACTGTAATGACAAATTTTGACTTTTGATTTGAATTAATTTGGTGTTTGATCCTTAACTTGACAAGATATTTGACTTGACTTGACTTGACTTGACTTGACCTGACTTGACCTTGTGATAGTTGTAATCCTTAGTAACAGTGATAAAATTTGAGATATGGACTGTGACACATACACAGTGACATGACTCTTGACAGTGATTTTATACTCAGATCTATATACCTGTCACAAGATGTTGGTTAATCTTATACTTAGATTTACATGCCTATTAGTGACTTGACTAGGTGATGCACCTTCAATGATATGACATGATTATGCATTCACTGTGTTATTCTACCCACAATGACATCAATTATTTTGGCTAGCTATGACATGTATCATATAATCTTGACCTTTAAGCCCTGACCTAAAGATAAGAGTAATTTTATTTTGACATTGACTTATACACTTGTTATTGACTTGACATATTTAGTAAATTGACACATAGACTTAACACACATTAGCATGACTCTTGACAAGTGATAGTAACCTTGCTATACAACTTATTGACATGGGACATGGAAAGCAGTATATGATTTATGATCAGTAGTAGAAGTGAGAAGACATTTGCTTGTAGCCCTCCTTGGACCTAGTTTGCAAGCACTGATGTGACAGAATTTATGCAAGAATGTTACAATGGGTTTGCAACAGACTTCTTGGGCAATGATTGAAGTGGGTGATGATGGCTCTAGGGCATTGACTATCTCAATAACAGTGTTTACACGTATGCTGGTAGCTCTCCGAGGGCAGAATTTGGGAGAATTAGAGGCAAGTCATAGGGATGACTTGAGGTCATAGGGATGACTTGAGGTCATAGGGATGACCTGAGGCACCTTGGTTTGTGTCATCATTTGATAGTAGTGCCAGATGGTTGCAGCATCGTCTGCAACTTGATCCAGTGTGGCAGCATGATATGTTGAATCTTGATGCTTATTCATTCATGAGCAGTTCAGCGCAATGGCAGCCAGCAGATGTGCAGTGATCTATGTGTGCGATAACAATGGTTGTGCATTGATGATTATTCTTTCATGAGCAATGACATGTAGTGACAGCCAACAATTGTGCAGCAATTTGTAGTGACAGTGATATACAGAGTGCAATGATAGTGATGTGCAGTTGAACAGTGATAGTTTGATGTGTAACATTGTGCAGTAATCAGTTTATGGGAACAGTGATCAATGGCTACCAGGATTCAACATTTAGTCTACATCTTTCTTACAACTATTCTACATTGATTCATAGTACAGGGGATCCAGTGAGAAAATTGTGAAACGTGATCTACCGACTCTTCTGGGTGATTGGAGTTACCTTCAGGTTGTGGCTTGAGAACACTTCATGGTGGTAGGGTGGTGCTAGGGTAAGTTGTGGCTTGCACAGGGCGAGTGTTGGGGCACACATCAGGTTGTGGCCTGATCTATAGGGTGTTGGGTCGTCCTTCTAGTTGCAACAGGATATTAGGGTTTAGTAGCGTCCTACAAGTTGTAGCCTATGAATTAGGGGGTTAATACCTCCCTCAGTTGTATCTGAAATTTTGATGTAATCAATTTTATTTTAACAGGGAGAAGACAATACTAAAGAAGCATTCGGTGATTTTTGACCCAAAGAGGGTTTTCCACCTAAAAATTTGTGTGTCTTCTGTTTTATCTTTTTGCGTCGTTGTATGGTGTTGTCTATTGTTGATTATTGTTTAAAATTGTTGAAGAAGAACATTAATAATAACTGAAGAATAACTAATGCTTTGAAAAGGATTAAAAAGTGCTAATTGCTAAGAAATATTGATTTACCCCGCTCTCAGAATTTCCAACAATTAGAATCGGAGCTTGGTTCCTTTAGTGACAGCTTAATGACTAGAAGGCATTTTTCAGAGCATAGAGATGGGGAAGTCAAAGAAGCAAGTTGTAAGGCTTTCAAAAGAAGATACAAGTACAACAAAATCTGAAGAAAGTGAGTATTGTGTACCAACCCCTAACTTTGATGCAGATAATTACTGCATATGGGAATCCAGGATGGAAGTACATTTGCAGGCACATAGAGTATGGGAATCAAGTGTTTCTGGAAACACATCTACCTTCAAAGCTAAAAGCTATAATTCAAAGGCCATGATTGTAATTTTGAATGTTTTGCCAAATTCCATGAAAACAAAAGTTGGTCAATGTTCATCAGCTAAAGCTCTTTGGGAAAAGCTTCATAATCTCTATTCAACAAAGCAATCAGTGCAAGATGTTATTGAAAATTCGGATCCTTCTGATTATGATGAAGAAATTGGAGAAATGAGTAAGACAAAGTTTCAAAATCAAGTGACCAAGGTGATAAAGGAACTCAAAAGTCGAAAGGAAAAGACAAGACTTTTGGAAGCAGAATTGAAGACAACAAAAGAACTCATCAAGGAAAATAATGACACTGAGAAGATTATTAGCAGTTTCAGAACTCAAATGGAACAAGTCAAGAATATAGAGACACAAGAACTCAAGAGAGAAATCCAACAAAAGCAACAAGAACTCGACACAGCCTTTACAGAGATTAACAGGGTCAAACAACCGATGCAGGAAGCAGAAATTGAAAGGAATGAATCTGATCAAAGATACATATCCGCAGTTGACCAGAAGAAAAGGGAATTGGAAACCTATTCAGTTGAACTAAGCAGGCTCAGTATTCAAAATGAGGAGCGAAAGGAACATATACAGGTTCTCAACAGAGAAGTAGAGAAGACCACTCTTCTCAAGCTACAAGGTGAGGAGGCAGAAAAAAGAAGGGAGATGTTGAAAAGATAGTTTCAAGAAGATCTTGCTCAAAAGCAAGAAGAACTTGATAAAACCTGTGATGAGATCAACAAACTCAAGGGATCGCAAAGAGAACACTTGCAAGATAAGATACATGAAGCAAAAATGAAGGCAATTAAAGTTGGTAAAGCTCCAGTTGATGAAGGTACAAGCTCCACATCGTTGTAAGATGATTCTAAGAAGGAAGTTGATCTAAGTAAAAATACAAAGAAGAATGTTGCAACTCCAAAGAACAAGACCAACGCAATCAAGAGCAAAGGACGACAAGAGACTACAGCACCGCCTCCAAAGAAGAATTATAAATCTTCTAGCGATGTTCGTCTATTTAATGGTTATTGTTTTTCGTGTGCTAACTATGGACATATGGTCAGGGATTGTAAAGTTGTTGACAAGTACAATTATCAAGGATCATTGCATTCGAATGAACCATTCAAGTATGCACATTTATTTAATGGCTAATGCTTTTTATGTGCTAACTATGGCCATATGGCTACGGTTTGTGAAGTTTCTGGCAGGTACAACTATTATCGGCAAAACCCTAGAAAAAAGTTTGCAAGATCACGAGACAGACACCAAACAGAATCTTTTATGAATAACATTGAATGTAACAAATGTCATAGCTATAAACACATAGCTTGTCATTGCAGGTACAAGATGGAATCAACCATGAATGAAAAGCTTGACGACGATAATAAGAAAGTTTGGAGAAGAAAACAGGTACGGGATGAACAAGTACAAGATGAGCAAGAAAAGCAAGAAGGCAAGACGGTCTCAGCAGTTATGCTTTCAGGATTCGTAACAGGTCGTAAGGATTCAGCAGTTGCTTTTGTTAGTCACTCGAGTCAAGATGGTCCTGTTGACTACTGGAGTAGCACCTGATGATTATGTGAAGACTCCATGCCCAAGGATGATCCAGAGGACACTTGTACCATTAGATGTCATCAGTCAACAGAGTTTTTTAACTCTCCTTCTATCTTCTCATCATCTTTCTTCTTTGTACCCAGATTCCACACCCTACGGGGAATTGTAATAAGTGATGCTAGTATGATGATTTTCTTGAATTTGTAACAGGCCTAGGATGTGGGACTCGATCAGCAAACGAGTACACCTTGGAGTGTTTTTTTTATCCGGTTAATTATCCCTTCTTTTTCAGAGGCGGATAATTCTCTGGATTTTTTCACTCATTTTTACCCCAAAGCCGAGGTGACGGTTTGAAGATTGAGCCCCTGACACATCTTAGTGTCTAGGGTCGATGTATATTACCATACTAGATCACACAAAAAGTTTCGTGGAATTTGGCTAGGTCTAAGTAGGGTTTTTTAATAGTTAAAAATTTCCCGCAAAACAGGATTTTTTAATTATTTTTTATGTAAAGTCATAAATAAGTGGCCTTAGGAAATGTCTGGGGCATATGACCACTCGAAATTCATCCTCAGAGGCCCAGCATTCTCCTAGAGCCTACTGTGGGGGTCAAAAAATGACTTAGAGTCCCTCAAAAGCCAATTTTTCAAGTGACAGTAGCAAAATGAAGAAAAAATTCAAAAAAATGAATAATTGGAAAATTTTATAAATTTTTCCAAAGTCAAAATAAGTCAAATTTTGACATGGAAATTATGCAGAGAATCAAGGGTGATGTGGCAAGCACGTGGGACCCACCAAGAAAGCCACAGGCTCAAGTCAAAGAAAGTCAAAGCAAGTCAAAAGACAATCAAAGGCACCACGTTGAGTTCATAAGGCAATGGAATTTTTGAAGTTCACTTTGATTTAATTTTTGAGGTTGAGAAATAAAAAAAATGGTTAAAATTAGTGAGTGGGGTATGGAACCCACCTCACCCCACCAAAAATACGTATTACTCAGCAGTCCGTACGCAAATCAAGCAACAGTTAACGTGGCAGCCTACTCAGCATATTAACGTGGGCCCAATCAAAGGTTCAAACAGCATTTACGTTGGCAGTCCCAGCATTTACGTTGGGCAGCAAACAGCAGTTTAACACGCTGGCCAAATCAAGGTATATACGCATATATTCCAGCAGTCTAAAGGGCAGTCCCAGCAGCCACGTGGGAGCATAGTTACGTGGGCAGGTCAGCAAAATCCACACGCATAGTTAACAGCAGTTCATACAGCAGTTACGTTGGCAACCAATACACAGTAGTTTGCAAACACATGGCAGCCAGTTAGGGATCAGCAACAGCAGTTATCTCCAGCAATTGGACAGTCATATCAGCCACATGTACAAATTCGTTTTACATTGGGATTGTCACTTGTTACACTTGTCATTGTCTCTTGGCATTGGGATCTCCTCCCATTTCTCTATTTATGGGAGCCTTGGGCTCTTATTGTATAATCATAGAACGAGTTGTTGGGCTGGCGGAGACTCTGCCGGATTTTGTACTTACCTTTCATATAAATAAATAAAAGTCTTTGGGGTTACTGGCTTCTTTTGTGGCGCATGCTTTGGTTGATGAGGTATACTTGTGTCGTTTATATTCATCTGATTCATATTTGCTATCTAGTTGTTTCTTTGTGCATTTGCCTGAGGGCTTTTGTCTAGGGAGAGAGATTTGCAGCTATCTCAAATCTCCTTTGGGCTTGGTATATTTGGTACACTTGTTGTAGCTTGTCATTCTCGTTGAAGACAAGCTCACTTGGTCTCTATATAGCCAAGTCTCTTTTGCACTAACAATTGGTTTGCAAGCATTTTTGTGTTTTCAAGGGATAGGTTGCCAGCTCTATTGGAGTGTGAGGACTTCTTCGGTTCGAATAATCACCTCCAAGGATATCAAAGGTCCCACAAGTTGTTCAAGCCAGCAATCTGAAAAATTATCGCATATTTTCTTCTTTCATTTGAAAGCATTTGACTTCGTTCTAAGCAAATAAAAAAAAAATCATTTCTTAAAGAGCAACGCTTTGAAGGCACTGGTCGTTTATGTGTTTCATGCTTATCTCAGGTGTTAATGGCTAATGCTCATATCAGGTTTTGCTTATAGATTTTAGATAAATAATCTATTTAACTCTAACAGTTCTCCTAGAATCTCGCATCTTTGTTTTTACCTTAACTTTTCATTAGGGACCACCCCCCTTAGCTAACCTAGGAGATAGCTCAAACGGAGAGAGTTGGGATTAGTGTGACAGCCCCTTCTCTGAGTTCCCTGCCACCAACCACACCTTGTGGGGTTGAAGGCTTTTCTCACTAACTGGTAGGTAGGTGCGGGCGGCAGGGTCAACAGGAATCATTTCCAGTTCCATTGAATATACGTTAGACAAGACAGTGAAGGGTAATATAGCCAGCGCTGAGCCAAGGACGGGCAGCGCAGCAGCTGGAGGAGATTGACGCAGAGGGACAGCGTAGAAACTAGAGGAGGTTGATGCAGAAGTGTTGGGGGATAAGTAGAGATCAATGCCAGGAATCACTATGGGTGATTGTCAAGATAAATCTCGATTTCTCAATAGCAGCAACCCTGGTTGACGCAATCAAAGGGAGTCCCCATGCAGAAGTCACGTTGTGGCTGCGTAGGCTCACGCAAAGACTGCGCAGTGGGTCATTTAGGAGTTGGGGACAGGATAAAATCTCCAGAATGAGTGCGAGAAAATTCTTAGTTATCTTCTTTGAGTGGATTACCATTTTCTCTGGGGCATCCAGATTGTATTAAGATATTCACTGGCACGCAGATTGTGGTTAATTACTACATAAATTGAAATGTGGAATTGAGCATGTTTTAATTTAATGTATGGACCAACGTTATATGTATGAAATGTACTAGAGATTATTTAGCTTGCATCATTTGCTTTGAAGTATAAATGCTTGAAGGTCACTTTTCTTGTCTTTCCCTCAACATTGGATGAAGTTGACTTTCTGGGCCTCCTTGATCAAGAAACCAAGTTCTTACTCATTATCATCTTTGACTCCATATCCCCAAGTGAATTAGGCATTGTTCCCTTAAAGGGGTGATCATTTTAACCTTCTTTTTACTATTTTCCCCTTTTTCCCCAAGTATAGCCCCATTAGGTCACATAAGGCATCAATTTCCCAGGAATTGACCCAAGGAAAAACTTCGATCTCCTATAGGCTACTGTGTTGGTGTGTCCCCTCCCTCTCCTCCAAATTTGAAGCAATTCTAATGGTGGAATCTCCGGGAATCCCAAGCCTTAGCTCTAGGATCGAATTTTGCCTAAGCATCCCCAAGGCTAGACCCAATAGGATCAATTCACCCTTTTGAAGTAAACATTCTTGTTTGGTCCTTTCCCCTCACCTTGTCTAGGATGGGAACATCATTGGTTGTTGCATTCCATCCCCGAACCTGGGTTGGTTCCACTTGGCCCCATGTAGTCCCACTTCTCCATAAAGACTATTTAGCAATGACCATTTGGGAATCCAAGTTTCCAAAGATTATAGGGATTGAGAAACCCCTTTATAAGCCTATTCTTTTTCCCTCAACCCTCCAACCCTCACCCCTTACCCTTGGTGGACCAAGTCACTTGCTTAAAGAGAAAGCAAGTCCCATTCCTCACTCCAACCTTGGGAAAGGGTTTTCAGGGTCACTCCTCACCTATCCATTGACATCTACTTTACAAAGTGATTCCACACTACCGGGACTCCTCCCATTGGTGAAAATTCATAAAGAGTAGGGAGACTTAGTTGTGGTGACAGTGGGCTAAGCCTCCACCGTTGCCCTTGACCTAGCAGTTGCCCTCTTAGGAACCCCTTTTAGGTCCCCTGTTGGTTTGAGTGGTAACATTTATGGCGCCGTTGTCAGGGACGAGGCATCTGTTTTGTTCCCCATACGACATATTGACATATCATTATTGGCGACTACATTGGAGGAACGAAGTCCTAGTTCCTCATTGAACTTCAAAGTCAATGCTTGTAGGGTGAAGCAGGCATTTGTGAAGTTATTTTAATTCACCCTAGCGACTCCACTTTCGCATTATATGCAAGATCATGAAAAATGGTTGAAGAAAGTATCCACGACATTAGCCCTGAAGAAGAACAAGACCTATGGGAAAGATTGGATTCATGGTATGAGCTTTGTGATCATCTGATAGAGCACGAGAATGAGGACTTCATACTCAATTTTATAACATGAGCAGGTCCAACCTCAACAGCATAAGGAAGGAGTATGAAGAAGGGCCCACAGATTATCGCTTCTTGGAGCTTGCCTATTACATTGGTATTTTTAATTTCTTGTCTCACAAGATCAAGGAAAAATATGGCTCATTACCAGATGAGGATTTGGATCACCAAGATGACCAAGAAGATGAGGATGATGAGCAAATAACAATTATGGAATTGAGTGTGAATAGCAATGGAGTGAAAAACATCTCCTCTAAAGATGACGAAGAGTTGGATCCTGAAAGCCTCCAAATCACACAAGAAAGAATGGATGAATATAGCAAGTCATGCAGGGAGGTAGCAAGGGAATATAATTCTAATGAAGTCTTCTCCTACTTATATGATGAAGACGTGAAGCTTCATAAGATGAAATGTAAATATAAAGAGAACCCTACTTATACTCTCCTTCTAGAAGCATACTACCAGAATCATGTGACAAATAACTTAGCCATTATTCTTCAAGAGAAGAGAGAAGAAGAAAGATCCCGCTTGTCAACCAACCAAGATGAAGATGACATCAAGGACCTCGGTGATGAGCAGGAAGATGAGTCCTCGTTGGGAAAACAAGATGGGCAGGATGATTTTGAGGGCACATGTGCTGGGAAGGATGAATTTATGGAAAGTGAAATTGATATGAACCCTACCTTTCTCAAGGATATTACTCCCGATGAATCCTCTTTTGAAAACCTTGAGAGACATGACCCCATTAGCCCCTTCAAAAATGACATTGAAGATTATTTCCACATTGAAAGGGAGAAATGGGAAATCGTTGGTCCTCAATTTGATTGGGCTCCCATTTATGACACCGACAAGGAGGATGAGGGTGAGATTGGTCTTCCCTTCCCCTCAAGCGTTATTTATAATGAAAGACTCATTGGTACCATTGGGAAAGAGAATTATTATTTTCCCTTGCATAAAGGACAACCTTTGATGGAAGTGATTGACTCTCCTTTAAATGAAATCCCAGCCTTTGACTCTCCTTTTAATAAAAGACAAATCTCTGATACTTATAATGAGGAAAGCACTGAGGCTCTAACCTACCCATCTTATGATTATGTATTTGAATTACTTGAGCCTTTAGGATGTGGGGAAGGAAAACCCATTGAATATGATAGTTCACCCTCCCTTTTGCCTTTTCTTCTTGTTCATCACCTTGAGTCTTCCTCAAGTAAGTCCCTCATCCCTTTTGGTATCGCCTCGAGTGACCATGCCCCTTTTCCCTTTTCTGAATATGGTGTCAAGGAGGAACCCTTAATTGAATATACTTTATCCCCTTTGACCCATCCTCAGGATTATGATCACTTTGGGACCTCCCCTCCCCATTGTGATCATCACATTGACAGACCTATTTGTTGCATTCATTCTTTCTCTCACCCTTCGCTCCCCTCTCATCACAACCATGTGATATCCTCAAAGCATGATATTACAAGCAGTGATTGTGATGAGGAGTTATCGAGAGTAATCATTCATTCCTCCATTTTGTACCTAGAAGGGGAGCCATGGACCTCTAGAATGACTAGCCTTCTTTCTCCAAAGACCTCCCTCTACCTCAAATGGAGATCATGTTTTCCTGCCTCCCACTCGCCTCATCCGCCATGTGATTATGTCCACATTCGATTTGGGGGTTGCTACATGAGTAATCATACTACCAGGCTTATGTATATCGATGTGATGATATATTGGTTGCACTGGCTTTATGGTTACACTTATTACTAACATTACTATATGCATGTTAGGGTATCATGCATTGCATGATGATTTTTGAATTAGAACCAACCACATATGATATTTCTCATGATAGATTAGATTGCATATAGATATATATATATATATATAACAAAAACAAAAAACAAAAAAATCACATCTTCTATTGGTTTATGGGCTAACATTACGCATGGGTGATCATCAGACACCGTGAAAAACATGCTGCCCCATGGCTTTGATCTTTGACATGTGCAAATAATAGGGCTACAGTGACCAAGAGATTGTTGGAGTTCTCGTGACCTCTCGTTCGAGCAGCCTCGTCCACTTCTTGCAGAGATCATGTCCCTGTTGGAGCAAGATGTTACCCACCACTATGTAGGTGATATCCGCAAGAGATTTTTTTCTCCATGATGAGCCTCAGCCGATAGCCAGCAACCCCTTGATGCCTCCTACTAGCTCGTTGTACCATTTTTCTGCCACCTGAACCAACCATGTGGTCCCTCACCCACCTGTATGTGAAAATTTCTTAATCTAACAAACCAAAAATCCTACTACAGTAAACTAATTTGCATTACCTACTTGTGTTCTTCATTTAACAAGTTATTTTCAGAATTACTCAGAAAATATTAACGCAAATACACTGCAGCCTACAACAATATACAAATCAAGTACTAAAAAAATAAATGAGACAGCCACACAAAGGACACACTTATTTTTGGACTAAACGTCCCCAGAAAAAACCCAGTGTGGGAAAACCGATGTAGCAAATATGAGGGTTTTATTATTAAATAGATTTATGAATACAACTAGGGTGCCAAATCTAGCTCACCCAACCGAGAATAAACTCGGCAGAAGTACCTCTATCCGGAGATAGATATTTTGGAGAATCTAGCAACTGGATGAACAAACCCCACAGGTGATTGTATTGTCCCTAGTGTTGTGCAGCGATGGCTGCTCCAAGCTTTGCATTGGAACTGCATCACCTCCTCTAGGAGCTATCTCACCATCCCAATGAGCCTTCACTGCTCAAAAATCGGTTTGTTGAATTGTTGCTCTCTCTGCCTCACAGAAACCCCAGCGTTGCCTCTAAGTGACTGCGCCAACTCCTCTAGCCTCTGTGTCACCCTTCTAGAGCTGCGCTGTCTCTCCCTGGTGTTGTGTTGCCTCTCTACTATGTATTCTCGGCCTTGGACTGAAGTCCCTCTGTCGAACTGCCCCTCTCTACACTAGAAACTTACTCCGAAATTCTTTGCAAACCACGCCCCAAAATTTCGAACTAGATCAAGTGTTGCTCTCTCTGTATGTGTTATCCAACTGAGCCCAAGCCTCCCTTTATACATTTCCTGTTGAGAAATAAAGGGCCGTGATTTAATCTCTAA
Source organism: Pinus taeda (assembly GCA_000404065.3). Lineage (NCBI taxonomy): Eukaryota > Viridiplantae > Streptophyta > Pinopsida > Pinales > Pinaceae > Pinus > Pinus taeda. Next base: position 113,922 of record APFE030462879.1, on the reverse strand, counting down.
TCAATAGCTAAGATTCAATTAGACTTGATCCTCGTCTCTTAGAAGCTTCTCACCCATATTTTCATTAATACCCATTAATATTTTAATTTTCCTAAGTTTAGACTTAGGAACCCCATTAAAAATATTAATTATTTTAATAAAATACAATTTGGGTGGAATTTCACCAAACGATTTATGGGTCTTGGAGATCTCATGTGTTCTAGCCCCTCCACAAAATTTCGAACCTAAAGCACATCCGATGCTACCCAAAAATCAATACTTCCTAGCAGAAGTATCACACTAATCCATGGAATCAATCCTTTGCGCTACTAATGCTCGGCCTATTGCCCCTCATCCATTGCGCTGCTACTTTCTGTACTGCTACCCATGACACTGCATCTGTACTATAGCTCCCTCTCAATATGTTGCATCATGTTGCCCATAGCACTGCCACTGCTAACTGCTGCACTGCAACTCAGTTGTTGAAAAGTAAGCAACTTAAAATTCACCCTAACACTGACATATTGGTCAGTCTAGATGCCCCTAGACGCTCACACTACCTCTGCTGCTAATCTATGTTGACCCTCTGATGCTACAGCATTGTTGTTGTATCTTCTTTGTGTCTTCCGCACTGCTGCAACACTCCACTGCGTTGCTTCAGATTTTGGCACTCTAACTATGACAATGTTGCTCCATCGTCCCTAGCACCAACTGACTCCCATCATTCTGCTACTGCCATTAAGGGCTCCAGTAGTCGTATGTGATCCAAGAGTTTAGGCGCCTCGAGGATCCTGCCCTCGTGTAGTCCTCCTAACTTCAGCTCAATATCACCCCACCTCTTCTCTAGAGGTGCATGAGCACTCATGGCGCAATCATCATCATCCTCTCTGTCATCATTCGCTGGAGCAGCCTTTGAGTCAGATTTCTCTTCCTTGCCCTTCTTCCGAGGGCACTGCATGGTGAAATGACCCATTTCTCCACATCTGAAGCATCTAACTTTGGATATGTCCTTTCGTTTCAGCTGCCCTTGTTTTCTCGTTGATACGAGAGTTGCATCCTCCTCTTCCTTCTCCTTGACTCTGATCCCTTTGTTGTTGCTTCCCGCCTTGGTCAACTATCTGATCTCTTCCTGTCGAAGAGCTGCCCACATTTCCTCCCAACTCGAAAGAGAAGCCTTGCCCAAGATGTTGCAGACAAAGGTTTCCTAGTCTTTAGTGACTACATTTAGAACAGTCCTAACCATAAATTCAGGATCTGGTGTAGCCCCTATAAAAGTTAGTTGGTCACGGATCCTTTGGAACCTGAGAAGGAAGGGATCGATTTCTTCTCCCTTCTGCATCTGAAACTGTCTCAGCTGACTCTCAAGCAACATCTTCCGCTGAATGGAAGTTGCCTTGTACAATGTGGTCAAGGCCTCCCACATTTCCCTTGTTCTGTCCTTCTCAGCAATATGTGGGATCACATGATCATTGACCCGGTCCAAGATCATGCACTTTGCTTTCGCCTAGGCCTCCTCATACTTCTTGAGAGGATCAGCATCAATCGGAACAGGCGTCCTCAAGGCATAATCCTTGATGCAATTTTTATCCAAAACTACCAGAATCTCAGCCTTCCAGATGACAAAGTTGGATGCTCCATCCAACATGTCCTAATCCCTCAGTCTATTAACGGCCATCTCTGCTCAAATGAATGTTGAACTAGTTCTCTTCTCCCTCTTTCGTTGTTGCCCCAACAATACTTGGATCTGGATTTCTTTGGCGCTATAAATCCTTTAAGGAACAAGCTCCGTCTGAATTTCGATTTCCTTCAGGGAAATCCTTCTGCCAACCACTGTCAAACCACCCCTCTGATCTCTCTATGTTGCCACTCAGCACTGGATCTAGATTTCTTGGCAAGAAATATTTTAAGGAACTGATTCCCTCTACTTTGCTTGTGCCCCACTAGGCATTGTTCTGCACCAACAAAATCAACGCCCCACCAACAACTCCAGATGAAATCTGCATTGCACATCTAGCCACGGCAACTAGAAAAACGAGTCAACAATCTCTGTGTTGGCCCAATAACCACTATGTTTCCCTCTACAGCAACAGCGTCACGCAATCAGGCTGACGCAAGCTCTGCGTGAGCCTCCCTTGGTGACTGCATCACCCCTCTGCTCTCTCGGCTAGAAACTGCGCTCTCTTGGGACAGTTGTCTTCACACAGATTTTCCTCTGTCCTTTCACCGATGGCTTCAGTCCTGCTTGATCTACAATCGCTCTGATACCATGTGAAAATTTTTTAATCTAACAAGCCAGAAATCCTACTGTAGTAAACTGATTTGCATTACCTACTTGTGTTCTTCATTTAACAAGTTATTTTCAACATTATTCAGAAAATATTAATGGAAATACACTGCAACCTACATCAATATACAGATCAAGTACTAAAAAAATAAATGAGACAACCACACAAAGGACACTTATTTTTGGACTAAATATCCCCAAAAAAACCCAGTGTGGGAAAATCGGTGCAGCAAATATGAGGGTTTTATTATTAAACAATTTTTTTAATACAACTAGGGTGCCAAATCTAGCTCACCAAACAGAAGTACCTCTATCCAGAGACGGATATTTTGGCAAATCCAGCAACTGGATGAACAAACCCCACAGGTGACGGTGTTGTCCCCAGTGTTGTGCAGCGCTGGCTGCTCCAAGCTCTGCCCAGGAACTGCGTCACCTCCTTTAGGAGCTGCGTCACCCTCCCAGTGAGCCTTTCTAGCTCAGAAATCGAATGTTGAACAGTTGCTCTCTCTGCCTCACAGAAACCCCAGCGTTGCCTCTAAGTGACTGCGTCAGCTCCTCTAGCCTCTGCGTCACCCTTTTGGAGCTGCATTGTCTCTCCCTGGTGCTGTGTTGCCTCTCTGCTATGTATTCTCGGCCTTGGACTAAAGTCCCTCTGCCGAACTGCCCCTCTCTGCACTACAAACTTCCTCCGAAATTCTCAGCAAACCACGCCCCAGAATTTCGAACTAGCTCAAGTGTTGCTCTCTCTATGTTTGTTCTGCAACTAACCCCAAGCCTCCCTTTATACTTTTCCTGTTGAGAAATCAACGGTCGTGATTTAATCTCTAATCCACGGCTAAGATTAAATTAGACTTCATCCTCATCTCTTAGAAACTTCTCACCCATATTTTCATTAATACCCATTAATATTTTAATTTTCCTAAGTTTAGACTTAGGAACGCCATTAAAAATATTATTTATTTTAATAAAATACAATCTGGGTGGAATTTCACCAAACGATTTTTGGGTCTTGGAGATCTCATGTGTTCTAGCCCCTCCACAAAATTTCAGAGCTAGAGCACATCCGATGCTACCCAAAAACCAACATTGTATTGATTGTATGTTTGAAGGTGGGCCTCCCGAATCTAAAGGTATGTCTTGTCATTTGATAATCGAGTATTGGGTTTACTTATCATGGATACTTCTGGGTATGGACTGAAAGGGGGATTTGGCAGAAAGGGTGGGCTTAATTTGTAATCTTGTCTCCTTGATCTCTTTTGATTGTTACCCTTGAATCTTAGTCCTGTGGAATCTCCTTTGTTGACCATTTGGTTCTAGGGTGGTACTATTTGGGAAACCCCAACTTTGGGTGAGTAGTCCCACTCCTTTACCCACATATATTACTCCCTTCCCATTCATTATACCCCCATTCATCATTTCTCCCACCTGGGTCCACATAGGGCTAGCCTCCCTATCCCCTTGCCCCCACCTTAGGTCAGGCCTAGAATGATGCCCCAGAGGTTGAAGCAACTAAAAAGAAGAAGAAAAAGCATAATTGGCCACTTTTAACAGGAAATTGTACAACAAAATGCAAAAGATGGTCAGGACAAAAATAATTAGCACGTGGGCAAAAGCCAACACATGAGCTCTACCCCAATCCATGGCCATCACCCTGGTTCCATAGGCCCTAGATGAGCCTCTTTTATCATTCAAGTACCCATGATTGTCTCGACCCCTGGAGGGAAATGAACTGCCCTGCCTTAAAGCAAGTAATCACTGCTATATCTTACACATCAGGCTCTTGTCCTTTAAGCCTCGAGCAGTTAATTAAAGAAAATTCATAAAAGGCAAAAGACATATAAAGAAGGGTGGAAAAATCAAGGACGGGGCACCTCATCTACCACGATTACTCCCTCCAATACATTACATACCCAGGTGTAGGCTTCCCCTTATTTAGCTACCATATGCCCCATTATTTGGCCCAGGACTGCCCCTCTCATTCCCTATTCTATCTCACTTATTTGTCACTTGCCGCCCCCATTAGAGGGATGTACCTTGGACATACTATCCCCTCTAAGGGTTGAAACCACCTAATAAGGTACTTGGCTAACCCTCTTTGGAGCTTGGAGACACTAGCACATGCCAAAGCCCACTACAAAAGGGCATTGTTGGAATTTCTAAGTCTAACACGTCAAAAATTATTCCTGCATTATCTGGTTTATTTCACCTACTTGTTTATTCCTTAACAAGTTATTTAACCATATAAATATTGAAAATAAACACAAATGCAGTCTCAACTCATCTACAGATCATCAACTAAAATAATAGACAAACACACAAGGGACACCGTTATTTTTGGACAATCGTCCTTGGAAAAACCAACTTGGCAAAATCGGTGCAACAATTATGAGGGTTTTATTATTAAGCAACCTCATTGAGTACAACTACGGTGCCCAACTGCCTCACCCAACGGAGATATATATCTGACAATAATACCTCTCTTCGGAAGTAGATAATCAGCAAGTCTGCTCCACAAAAACCCTTCCAACACTTCTCTGAGGGTCTGTGTCAGCCCTGTTGGCCTCTGCGTAGCTCTGGAACCCTCTGCGTCAACCCTCTGCTACTCTGCGTCAGTTCTCTGGCCTTCTGCGTCACCCACGCAGGCCCTGCTAACCTCTCTACAGTCTCTCCGACCCTCTGCGTGGCTCCTACTAGCTCTGTGTAGCCTCCTCAATCACTACACTGGCCCTCTAGCACTATCTTTGCCTCTCTGCTATGCACTCACAACCCCTCACTGCAACTCAGATCACTTGTTCAAATTTTCTCACCAAATCCCGCTCCAGAATATTGAACTAACTGATCAATCTTGTTGTATCTCCAACTGACCCTCAAGCCTCCTCTTATACTTTTTCTGTTGAGTCTTCAACAGCCGAAATTAAATCTCTAATCAATGGCTAAGATGGGATTTGGCTTGATCCATGTCTTTTAGAACATTCTCACCGAGTTTTATATTGTTATCCATTAATTTTTTTATTTTCCTAAGTTTAGACTTAGTAACCCATTAAAAATATTAATTATTTTAATATCTCTCCAATCGGGTGGAATTTCCCCAAATCATTTCTGGGTCTTGGAGATCTCATGCGCTTTAGCCTCTCCACCAATTTTCATGGCTAGAGCACATCCGATGCTACCCAAAATCAACAGGCATGCCATTATGAAGTGCCCACTTTGTTATCCATGATTTGTAAGCTCTCTTACCCGATTATTTTAATGACTGGTTGTACTAGAAGCCTAGGGGTCGCATTGGATCTTATGCAAGCTTGCAAGTGGTTTCCATTTGGGTTTGGTTTCCCTATATGGGATCCTAACCCCCAGAGGTCTACATTGGCACATGTAGGGTGTGCACAGAGAGCCATGGCCCTCCACAATAGCAGACAGTACCCTAGAAATCTTCATGGATGTTCATAGATTACTAGCGATCCACTTTTGAGATGATGGTGATATGTTTGGTACACTATGCCCAGCAGGCCCCCACAGGAGTCCCACACTCTTGGAAAGTGTCCCAGCACTTGTACGATGTCATGGCAGTGTTCATTCCACCACTTGGACCATTGTAGAGGATCTACAGGCATCTTCGATTCATATGGAGACCCATGGGGTCATTGATGTGCCCTTAGACCCACTGAGAGCACCCCAGGTCTACTACTTGGAGAATGAGGGGCCACCCCCTTGTCCCGCATATTCCAAGGAATTTATTCCTCAATATGGCACTGCAGGATATTATTGAGCGTTTAGAGGGCCCTACGACATGCACATATTATTATTTGGCCCCTTGTGAGGCTTATTTTTACATTTGTGAGCTAGTTTGTTTGGTTTGTCACCAATAGGGGTTTTATTTGCACATTATTTTATCATTAAGAGATAATATAGGCCCATAAGCTAATTCGAACTCTTTAGGAGGTTATATATTGATGTTAGGTACATTCATTTGGATAATCACTTGACTTGGGATCTCTCTAATCATAGAGAACTTCGCAATTTTTCCTTGCAAGATATTTTCTGGAGAGGGATGAATTTTGACGTATGGATTTGGGCTATTTATCTTGTCTTGTGAATGAAATGTTGGTTGAATATACTCTATAACGTTGTAAGTGAATTTTGATGTTATTATTCTTGTTACTGCATACTGCTAAAATTAGGGCTAGTTGTTGCATAAATTGAAATGTGGAATTGAGCATGTTTTAGTTTAATGTATGGCCAATGTTATATGAATGAAATGTCCTAGAGATTATTTGTCTCGATAAACTTGCATAGTTTTCTTTGAACTACAAATGCTTGAAGTTCACTTTTCTTGTCTTTCCCTCAACATTGAATGAAGTTGACTTTCTGGCAGTGTTCCCCGGGGTCGCGTCCCCCCACCTGGGGGTCGAGTTTCCTAGCTCCCTCGCGCTCCAGGGATTTGGGGACGAGAGAGGGACGTTTCCCCACGCTCCCAAAAAATAGGGTACACGAGGAAACTTGAAAGGAGTCGTTTCCTCCATTTTTGGGGTCATTTCCTCCAATTGGGGTCGTTTCCTAGGTGAAAGGGGTCTTAAGGGGTCTTGAGGGGTCATTTCCCTAGAAAAAATTTGCAAATTTTTTCTATGAAACAAAAAAATCGTAATTTTTAATATTTGTTGACCGACCAGGAAAGGTTTACATTATGTTCATTTCACATTTCATTTTTTGTTTGCTCCATCGTTGAACTTTACATTGCCGCCATCACCAAGCAGCGTTTTGTCTGCTCAAAACTTTGTCGCCCATGTATCAGACTCGACTTTTATATTATTCAATATTCAATGTTCATAGTTGGAAGTGGAACATCAATATGGTTTAAAGTTTAAAGTTTAAAACTTTAAAAATTTATAATTTTATAATTTATTTTCATTTTGCATTGTTAGTAAGTTAGTAGACTAGTAGTTACACTGTACAGTTACAAAATTACATGTATGATGTATGATTATAATTTATATGATAATGATATCAATGATCATGATTTTCGTTTTAAATTTGTTTCAGTCATATGATTCTTCGCTTTATATTTTATATTTATAAGTTTCTAAGACCCCAATGTCCCCCCACGTTTCCTAAAAATTGGTGGGGAGCTTTTGCATAGGCCGCTCCAGCCTATCCCCGCTCCCTTGCCTCCTTGTCCCCAAAACTTGGTGGAACATTGTTTTCTGGGCCTCCTTGATAAAGAAACCAAGTTCTTACTCATTATCATCTTTGACTCCATACGCCCAAGTGAATTAGACTTTGGTCCCTTAAAGGGGTGATCATTTTAACCTTATTTTTACTATTTTCCCCTTTTTCCCCAAGTCTAGCCCCATTAGGTCACCTAGGGCATAAATTTCCCAAGAATTGACCCAAGGAAAAACTTCGATCTCCTACAGGCTACTCCACTGGTGGGTCCCCTCCCTCTCCTCCAAATTTGAGGCAATTCTAACGGTGGAATCCCAAACCCTAGCTCTAGGATCAAATTTTGCCTAGGCATCCCCAAGGCTAGACCTCAATCTGATCAATTCAACCTTTTGAAGTAAATATTCAATTCAACCTTTTGAAGTAAATATTATTGTTTGGTCCTTTCCCCTCACCTTGTCCAGGATAGGAAGATCATTGGTTGCTGCATTCCATACCCGAACCTGGGTGGGTCCACTTGGCCCCGTGTGGTCCCACTTCTCCATAAAGACTATTTGTGAAGGACCATTTGGGAATCCAAGTTTCCCAATGGTTATGAATTGAGAAACTCCTTTATAAGCCTATCCTTTCTAGGGATTGAGAAACTTCTTCATAAGCCTATCTTTTCTCCCTCAACCCTCCAACCCTCACCCCTGGTGGACGATGTCCCTTGCTTAAAGAGCAAGCAAGTTCCATTCCTCCCTCCATCCTTGGGAAAGGGTTTTCAGGGTCACTCCTCACCTATCCATTGACATCTACTTTACAAAGTGATCCCTACACTACCGGGACTCCTCCCATCGGTGAAAGTTTGTAAAGCGCAGGGAGACTTAGCTGAGGTGACAGTGGGCTAAGCCTCCACCATTGCCCTTGACCTAGCAGTTGCCCTCTTAGGAACCCGTTTTAGGTCCCCTGCTAGTTTGAGTGGTAACATGCCTAGTTAGCTAAATCAAACTCATTAGAAGTGTATAAATACAAGTGATGAGGATTCATTTTAGCGCCATCACTTGTTTGGAGTTGTATCTCTTTAGAGAACTTCGCTATCCTTCTTCGAGGACGAATTCTTGGAGCATGGAATGAATTTTGATGTTTGGATCATTTTCTTTTGTCTTGGAGCTTCTTGACTGACAATGTTTTGATGGTTGGATATACTCTCAATACATGTAAGTGCAATTTAATGCTATTCTTTCTTTCTATTTTGTCACATACATTGTTGTTGGGATTTCGCTATACTAGGGCTAATTTACTGTATCCATTTATGCGAAGTTGTGGAAATTTAGTTTCTAGATAGTGATGCTTCATGTATGGGCCATTTATTATGGGTGAATGTTCCTAGAGATGCTCCATCATTGAAATTCATCTTGACAAGCCATCAATTTTGCAAAACGAAATATAAAGCTCTTGAAGTTGCTTTTGTTGTTGCCCTAATGCTAAATGAAGTTGTCTTTGAGGCCTCCTTGACATAGAAAATCCAAACTCAATAGACATAATTCCACTTGACTCCAATCTCCCTAAAAGGATTAGGCATTGGTCCTCCATAGGCGACCACCTCAAAGGTTATTTCTTTCACCTTCCCCTCTTTTCTAGGCCTAGCCTACATAGGTCACCTAGGGCATCAATTATCTCACAATCTAGCCATCCAAACACTTTGATTTTAGGTCCACAATTGCGTTGGTGTGTCCTCAAGAAGCCCTCCAAATTTCATGAGATTCCGACGGTGGGCTCTTGAGATATCGCAAGCCCTAGATTGAAGACCGATTCTTGCCCCTGGTTTCCTTAGGCTAGAAACCTCAGTGGGATCATTGCATTATCTTTCATTGAAAATTCCTTCCTTGATCTACTCTCCTCCCTGCTTAGGTCAAGTGTATCATTCGTTTAAACCCTACTGCTTAACCTAACGTCGGGTCCACTTAGTCCCGTGTGGTCCCACACAATATTAAGGATAATTCTTCATAGACCACTTGGAATCCAAGCCTTCACAAGGATTTTATGGTTTGAGTTAAGATAAGATAAGATTATTTTATTAATGTCCAACAAATTACCATAAGAGGTCAACGGGACTGTCGATTACAATGATTACATCATGCCAAGCCGGTGGACCAAACGGCCCCCTTTAACATTTCTTTTAAAAAGCAGAAAATACATCTATAATCTAAGTAAATGTAAATGTAGAAGCTAGAAGCTCTCGACCTCGAAACAAAGCACTGCGATGAAGCAGAGAAGGAGAAAGAAGGAGAAGAAAAGGCAGGGGTCTCCTGTTCAGATCCTACTCCTAACATCCGAGGCCGAGAGGAGAAAACTGAGAGAAGCATGTCAAAGTTTGTTGTCTTGTGGGCATACTAGGTTGTCGCTGCTGTCGCCTAGAGGTTCTAGGGCGCCTCCCAGGGGTGGATCCAATCCTGGAGCGCTGGTGCAGTCTGGTGGGTCGGCCCCCCTGGGACCGCACTGATCTGGTCTCAGTGTCTGTGGGTCAGTCAATGGTTCTTTTGGTGCCCCGCGCTGATGGTAGCACCCTAAAGAAGTTCGTGATCTTCTGCGTGGTGTCCAATCTAGTGGGGTGCTGAAGAAAATGGGCCCGAAATCTGAAGGCCTCCTACAGATAAAGTGCAAGGCATCTCAGATCAACATATCTAAGGAAGTTGGTCAAAGTTTGAGAAGACCTGAAGAGACAATGGAAATGACCTCGAATCTTGTACTAAGCAGGGCATCCGAAGATGAAGTGTCTCTGTCTCTATCTCTTGTAAGTGACAAAGCTGGCAAATCCTATCTGCCCTATCGATGTGGTGATCTATCTCCTCCCAGAGTCTGTGAGACCCTACTCTGAACTGCTTGAGGGGGATTCTAAGGGCATGCATCCAATGCTGGAACATGTACTGGGGTCTGATGATGAGCCCATCCCCGATTTCCAGGCAATGCTCCACATAGAAGGCCATTTTTGGATGCAACCCATTGGGAGGATTGGTCCATGTAGTCTGAATGTATCGTCTGTAAATATCCTGCTTAATGATTTTATTCAGCGCTTGCTGATTAGGGAGGAGGTGACCTGGATCATTCAGAGAGTAGTAAAAAGGAGGGAGATGGTCAATCTGGATTCCTGAAGCCTCCAGAAGCTCTGTCACACCGGCGTAGCAAAATTTGGATCGGCCTGTCTGCATACTAGCAATGTTCTTCGAGGAGCAATATGCTAAATATGGGTATTTGTCACAACCCTTCCTCGTGTCTGCCAGGCCTCGGAGCCTGTGCAGGAGTGACACTAACCTGAATATCACCTCTAGGCGGAAAGGTTGAGCCCCGAACTCTGCTAGACTGATGTGCTGAGGAATTGTCTGCTTGCACCTAATGAAACGGCACAAAAGGAGGGTCTGGACCCGCTCCGTTGAGGCCCAATCTGACTCTAGGAGAGAGGGACCCCAAACCTCTGAGCTGTAAAGCACTGTGGGGCGAATCAAAGTGTCCATGATGCTCATTTTGGATGAGATGTCCTGGAAATGGCGCCGGAAACACTGCCTCTCCAGAAGGGCTAGGGAGCCATATCCTTTGTTGATCCGAGGCTAAAGGTTTGGCCGCACACTGAAGCGAGACCCTGAGAATTGAACTCCCAAATATGTATAGGTGCTGACAATCTCGATCTCTTCTCCTTTAAATAGGAAGTGGAAGTCCGAGGTTTTCTTGACTCCATTGAAGACAATCACTTTGGTTTTACCCAAGTTCACAGTTAGATGCCTCCAGTCACAAAAAGCTGCGAGAGCATCCAGCTGTCTCTGAAGGCCTTCTTGGGAGGAGGCAATAAGGGCAATATCGTCTGCAAAGAGGAGGATGGAAATCAGGACCTGGTGAAGACACCCATCTGTATCCTGGATATGTTCCTGGAGGAAGGACTCAAGCTCATCGATATAGATCCCGAATAAAGTAGGAGAAAGGGGGCATCCTTGCTTGACTCCAATGGTGCTTCGGATGAAATCCGACATTCCTCCGACTGTGCGAAGACGGCCAAGGACGGCCTCATAGAGGCGCATGATAGCTGTCAAGAGAGTCGAGGAAATGCCAACCTCTCTTAGCCTCTAGAAAAGATCTTCCCTCGGGACTAAGTCAAAGGCCTTCCGGAAGTCTATAAGCAGCAGTACACTTTAGAGGATCGATGCCTAGCCTCCTCGATCACCGCACGAAGAGCAAGGATGTGGTCGATCGTCTAGTGGTCTGGGCGGAATCCTGCTTGGCCCTTGGCCCTGAGTTGTCTCTGCTCAAGGAAATGGGAGTGTCCTATGGAGTGTTGTAGCATATAGCTTGGAGAATGTGTGCCCAACCATGATTGTCCTATAGTTGTTGGGGTCGGAAGTAGGCCCTGACTTGTGGATTGGGTGTGACCAACCATCCGGAAATCCATCCCAAACCACCTAGTTAAAATTGTCCACCAGATATCCTACTAAGGGGCGAAGTCCATGCTTGAATATTTCTGCATGGAAGCCTTCTTCGTCTGCTGCCCTACTACTATTCATTGTCCATATTGCCTCTTTGATATCTTTATCGGAGAAAAGGTGGCAAGAGGTGGGGGGGGGAAGTAACCTGAATCAGAGGCTGCCCAGGAATGTCATAAAGCTGGGAGGTGTGAGAGAACATTGAGGCAGGATCAAGGTCGACTGGGGTAGGTGAGCACCGAGAAAGGATGGTCCCCAAGAAATCTTTAGGGGAGAGAAGGAGGAGAGTAGAAAGAACCTGTCTCCTATGGGCAATGAAAAGGCGCTTCTTGCAGTGAAGGAGGTGACCATAGGCTGAACAGAGGTTTGGGTATGTTGGTAAGGAGTTTCTGAATGCGTGTCGGAGGTCCTGATGCATAGACTTGCGTTCCTGGTCATACCATTTATTCATATGGCAATTTCTCGGTTTGCGGGAGGTGGTGGCGGTACAGGTAGAATGGGGGAAGGATTGGAGCGCAACTTTCCAGATTGCATATGAGAGGCACTGGTATTTTTCCTTGGCGGAGCTGAGAGAGGTGAACAGGGACTCCGATAGGAGTGTCTGTCTGAGGATAGAGGAGAAGAGATCAGGGTCACCCTCCTCAAATCGGAAGGTGGTCCTAGGAGGGCTGCATGGAAGAGTAGGAGATGGATTCGGGAGGTTAAACTGCAGAGAGAGTGAGAAGTGCATGATCTACAAGAGGAATGGGGGTAATCGAGAAATTTTTGTTGTAAGGGAGGAGATCTGGATTTGCAATAGCGTAGTCAACCACACTTGCTCCACCTCCAAATGGTCTGCAGGTAAAGAAGTGCGAGGATGGGAAGTATGGTAGGCCATTTAGAATTACCAACTCATGAGATTCTCCCAACTGTAGTAGATATCTCTCGTAGGCTGTGGTGGGTCCCAAGTAATCTTGGAGGTCCGGTGCATGCTGATCATCGACGGGTCAATCCCCCGAGTACAAAATACATCCTCTGTCTAGTCATACATAGGCGTCTGGAGGTCTTTGATCCGGGCATTGAAGTCCCCCATGAGAATGACGTCTTCTACTGCCGAAAACCTGGAAATGTCAAAGTACAGGTCTGTAAAAGGGTCTCCGTCTGAGCTATTGTGAATAGCGTAAGAAGACGAGATAGGTGGGAAGTAACAGACTACGACATAAATGTCTCTCGGAGGTGATGTTCTGGCTCTGATCTGAATCCACATGAATCTGGCATACTCATCGGTCGCGATCACCGATACTCTACTCTTGAGGCTATCACAGACGATGCAAGCAACACCCCCTGATCCCCTGACACCTCTTGAACTCTGTGTCTCCTATCTACAAACTGTGGTACACTGGTATCCTGTAATGTCGGGGAGAGGTCGGACTGGGCTCGCATGAGTATCGGTAACCAGGAGAATGTCTGCTAAGCTAAGGGCTTCATAAAGTAGGCCTGGTGAAGACCAGAAGGAGCCATTGCCATTCCAACAGTGAACCGAGAGATCCGTGCCCCGCCTCCTCTCCACTCGGGCCCATCATTTGGAGCTATCTGAACGGGATGTCCACCCTGGGGGGAAGGTGTCCCGAATAACTGCCCGAAGGTGTTCCCTGGCCTGTTTCAATTCAACTACTTGAGCTCTTGTGAGGTCTTCATCCAAAAACACTTTATTCGGAAGAGAGAATAGCTTCCGCTTGGCTCGGAGTACCCGAAGTCTATCCGAGGAGTCACGGAACCTAAGGAAGAGGGTAGAGTCCTGCCCTATCCAGGCTTTGTCCAAGGTTATGTTTGGTATGTCGAGAGTGTCACCTAGAAACCTGTTCCCCAGTTCCATTGGGTTGACTAACGGGGGAGGCGTAAGGAGTCCTCTTACCTTCAGATTTGATTCTCTTGCTTGTCGAGTTCTTTTCTCCACGAGCTTTGCCTGCACTACTTCCTCCACTGCTATGAATGGAGGGGCCTTCTCCTTTCCTTTGACCACCTGTACCCATGTGTTGATATGCGACTTCGTTTCCTATTTAAAGGACATTTGTTGGAATCTAATTTCCTCCTATTTGCTTTTAAGATCTCTGATCTCCGCCTATAAAATCTTGTCGGAATTCTGCCCCGCACTTTGTTCTCGGTATTCCTGCAGTGTTTTTTTGATAGATGCATTGTCTCCCTCTACCGATAGAACTCTGTTTGACAAGGTGCCAATGTCGACTTGCAACTCGTGATTTTCCGCCTCTAGGTGTTCCATTTTCCTCATAATTTGTCTAATTTGGGATGTCCAGAAAGCAAAATCTGTTTCTAATGCAATATAGGTGGGGCTGTATACATTCTCATCTTTATTGTGGCACTGTTGTAAGTACTTCAGTGGACCTCTGTTGTTGAAATCTTTGGACAGTGGCGTTTCGGCTTCCCCGGGATCTTTGTTGCGTTGCTGCTCTTCATCATCAGAAGCAATATTTCCAGCCCCCATTTTGAAAGATTGCCTCAATTACCGAGACCTCACCTTTGTGATAGCACTATGACCGTGGAAACATGAACCCACACAGTGGTCTCACTGTGACTCTTATTTGATCGAAGTTAAGACTGTGACAGCACAGGATTCTTCTTTTTGTGGCTACTTCAAGCCCTGATCACTGTGGCAAGACCGAACCCTTAACTCTGTAAGCACCGAGCCCTTAACTTCACTGTGATCTCCGAACCCTGCAGCTAATTTGAGTTCTATGATGTTGGAACTTCGCTCTGCAACTCTATCTCAGAAGGGTGTCACGAGGCCAAAGGTAAATGGACAAGGTTCGTAGTTTTGTTGTGCGGACAGGGTTCGATCAGACAGAGACAGGGGCGACAGGGACAGCAATTGGCAGAAATGGCAGGGACGCGGGGATGGAGCAGCAGCAGGGTTGGGCGGCGTTGGAGCAAGGAGTCTAAGCAGGAGTCGGGACGCAGGGAGGAGTAGCAGCGGGTTTGGCGGTGTCAGAGCAAGGAGTCGAAGCAGGAGTCGGGACGCCAGGAGTAGTAGCGGGGAGTCGAGACGCGGGGAGGAGCAGCAGGGAGTATTTAAGATACTTACCCTAAACTTAAACCTTGAAATCCTCTTTGCGCCCTTCCTTGAGAGCCATCAACCTTGCCCTTCAAAGCAAGGAAGCTATACTTTTGAGCCTCTCTTGTGAATAGGCCCCTTTGGATCAGCCCTCACCCTATCATTGGTCTATTTATTTCGTGGTCCTCATTATGTCGAGTCTCCTCCCATCGGTGAAAGTCCGTAAATAGTAGGGAGCCATAGCCGAGGTGATAGTGGGCTATTGCTCCATTGTTGCCCTTAATCTACTAGTAGCCCTTCAAGGACCCCTGCTAGTTTGAGAGGTAATAGAAATCACTACAAACCTCATCATTGACCCATCATCCCAAGGGATTTCCTCCATATTGGGACTCCTCCCATTGGTGAAAATTTGACAAGAGAAGGAGACTTAAGTTGTGGTGAGATTGGGCCTTTGTCCCAAATTGTTGTTGTGCCCTCTAGCTTTAGCCTACTAACTAGGTCTGCTAGTTTGTGCAGCAACAAGTAAAGCTATCACAATGGTCACATACTCCTTGAGACCATTTTCTTCCAGCAATAAAGAAATTCTAGTTTTTTGAACACCAAAATTTGAGGGTCCATCCAATATGTCCTAATCTCTCAACCCTACTATGGCCATTTCTAAATAAGCCTTGGAAATACAACGAAACAAAAATAAATTTGAAGAATTTGAAATGGGTTTTATAAACCCTCGATTTTCTCTCCCTGTGCCTGCACAAAATCTCTTCTTCCCTTGTATCTGGTCTAATACCATGTGAAATTTTTAATATTATTGCAGTTACTAGTTATATTATTCACCTATCTGAAATAGATTAGTTGTCTTCTGCAAATTATATGTGGCATGTTGATAGGTGATTGTCATTGATGTCAACCCAAGTAGCACCAGGAGCTACCCTGATTTCTGTCGACAAATTTGGCATGGAAAATTGTGATTTCTTGTCTCCTAATCAATCTAGTTGGATTCTACTCAAAAAAATATTTCTGTTGATATATGGTACAACCCGTGGTACCTCCTGGTTTGAGAGAAAATTGAGTTTGAAATTGAAGACCCAGTTTTGTGGGCTAAATCCCTAGGGGGTAGTGACATGATACCTCCTCCTACGGTTGTCAAAATATCACATTGTTTATCACCGTAATCTCACCACGTATAAGTTATATAACTCAAAGAACCAAAGACAATAAACCAGTCATTGACTTCACAACCTAGGTAGGACCATATGCAGTAAGCCAAATATTGATTTCACATTTCTAGTGGAATTGAAAATATTTCTTGACAAATATTATATAGGGTTCTTAAGGGTTAGTTATTATTATTCATTAATTATTAAAGGATTCTTATTGATTTTTGACACTTAAGGAAGAATATTAAACTTTCACCTATAGATGTCCCATTATCATTTAATAAGAAGATGAAACCCCACTACATCCAACACAAGGCCAGTGGCCTTCCTAACTTAGTGTACAAGGCATGCATATTTTGAGTTTTTAAAATTCCTAAGTCCCTCGACGTGATTCCTTGAAATCCCTTAAACCTCTAACGGTCACCATTAGAAACCTTCTTATGATCTATAAAAGGTGTTCAATATTCCTCCCCTCAATATGAAGAGAATGCAATGATTCAGTGATATCTATCCCTCTGAAATCTTCGACCCCTGTGCAGAGAACGAAGCATCAGAAGATAGGGTTAAGTGCTTAAATCTTGTTTGGGAAAATTTGTTCGGAAAGTCTGTTGGTTTGGAGGTTTGTTTGACTAGCAAGAAGAAGACCGAAGGCCTGAACTCCAAGAAAATTTCATTGAAGAAACTTCCGAACAACATTTTGGACCTGAGTTCACCCAACAGAAATCTCGGCTTTGTGAAATAGAACAAGGGTCTAATGCACTTTTCTTTTGGAATTTTGGGATTCGTTTTGGAATTTTGGGAAATTTCTTATTGCAGGATTAGGTTCATTCAATCACCAAGCATGCGGCCTAGTTTACATCTGCAGAAATCCTAGATGATCTACAGGTGGCATATCAGTTTTGAGATTCAAGAGCAATTTTGTAAGAAAAGAGAGATCTCGGTCCTCGTTAATACATTCTTTTGAAAAAGAGAGCGAAGTGTCTGTACTTTTGAAGAAGCTTCACTTGATACAGAAATTTGGAAAGCATTTTTAAAGGTTCAGTCCTTCTTAGGGCATTAAGATCTGAATTTAAAACATCCACCTCTGCGGCTTGAAGACTAACGATCTCTCACCCTCCAAACAGCTTAACCACTTAGGCAAGACATTTAGAGCAGATTTTTTCATCACTAATAGCAGTGAGAATCATCTACTCATAGAGTAAAAGGTTCATTGAATGTACAAGGAAGGTGATCTACAAAAACTTTATAAAAGAAAACAGTGGCATCATTTCAGTACAAGGACAGTAGCCTCATTGAATTCCATCATCAGCACTGGTCTTGTGACCTTTTGGCAACAGCAGTGTAATCCCTGACAAGAAGCAGTTAAGGTCTGTACAGGCAGAAGCAACATCATCATACATCAGTCATTATAGCAGTATGGCAGAAAAGGCACTCCTACGTTCATCTAAAGTAACAAATTACATCAAAGGGGTCAAGTGCAGGTCTGGCAAAAGTTTTAGATTGGAGCATCTTCAAGATTTCAGTGCCACCAAGCAAAGCGTCAGGTAAGTATTGTTTTATTGCTTTTGTCGTTTATCTATTACTGTTGATCTAACTTTCCTTGTGGGCAAAGGTAAGTTTGGTTAAAGGGTTGTTAAGTTTATTGTCTTTGGTATGGGGTCTCGTTTGGGCTTGTTTCGATTGCAGATTCAACACAGTTCAAGCATCCTCAACCGATGCAAAGAACAGTGACATGAACGTAACATTTACCAGAGATATCAAGTAAGGCAACTAGGCACAAACAACAAAACAGTGAAGATTGAAGAAGAGATCAAGTAATAAAGCAGTAAGCAAGCAAATAACAAAGGACACAAGCATTTCAGCAGTATCCACATCAATACCTCTTACCTTGTAAAGAGTCCGTTCCAAAGTCGGTATCATTTGGCAAACATTGTACATCATTGTTAATGGGTCATTATCCCTTGTAAGGGAGCCCACATTTCTAAGGAGTTTGTGTCATTGCCTGGAGTTGAAGAAGGCAAATTTGATTTGAGATAAGGGCTTGTGTTGCTATTGGACAAGGGTTCTTGTTTTGTTAGGACAAGGGTTTAGGTCTTAGAGTTGTTGGCCAGTCAAAGAAAATTCACTGAAATTTTATCATTGTAACGTGTACCATTGTCCCTGGTACGGGAGTCCACATCTTTTTTATTTTGTTTTTATAGGATGGTAGGGTGGTGCTAGACTGGTGAATGAAGTCACCTTTAGGTTGGGGCCTGTAAACACTTCAGGGAGGTAGGGTGGTGCTAGGGTGAGTTGTGGCTCACTTGGGTGTTGGGGCATCCTTTCAGCTAACTGATGATAAACCCAGGGCATTGGGGGATATTTCCAGTGGGAGCTGGAGAAGAATGTTTTTCTAGAGTTCTAAGAAGTTGTAGCATTCTTTTCTGTTGGGGCTGAAGAATAAAGAACTTATTAGAAAAACGTTTGGTGGATTTTGACCCGGAGGGGGTTTTCCACCTAAAAACCTTGTGCCTACTGTCTTTATTTTTGCATTGTTGTTTACTGCTCTTACTAGACAATAATAATAATAACTGAAGATTAACTAATTCTCTGAAAAAAATTAATAAAGTGATAATTGCTAAGAAACACTGATTCACACCCTCTCAATATTCCCAACATGGAAAACACTGAATAAAACACTACTGCAACTTCATGAAAATTGAATTACAGGAACTAAGAAAATATTGCACACACACAAAATAATAGACACTGATATTTTTGGACAAATGTCCCTAGAAAAACCCCAATGTGGAGAAACTAGTTCTATAAATGAGTATTTTCATTATTCTTCAGCAATCCTATAATTGAAATTACATGCACTGCTTATCACAAATTAGCAAACCTCTCACAAATTATTTTCTTCAATTCTACTAGATGATCTGACCTCCTGAAAGCGATTTAACCTCTCAAAACCAATTTGGCCCTCCTCTAAAACCCTGAATCAATCCACACACGGCCATGGCAGAATAATTGGACCTTTGGCAATTCGTACTTACTGGCAAAATATCACAGCCTCCAACTCTGCTAGAAAAATCGAATTCCCTCCTGCAAATCAACCTTCTTTAGGAATTTTGTTCTTCCTCCGACAACTCGACCTCTTCAGTGAATTCACACCATTGTTGGGAAACTCGGCCTCTGCAGATAAAATCGATCTCCCTGTATCACTGAGAAACTAGAAATCGTTGTGAAGAAATCTATTCTGAAACTCAATCTTCAATCACTGTTGATCTCAACCACTAGTGTCCTCACGATATTGATGCGCCCTTGCTCTCACTACAAATCGTTGTGTCTCCAAAAGCCTCATTGGTATCCTCTTATAATCTCTCATTGATGAATCTACACGATCTATCTCCAATTGATGGCTAAGATCATCTTGACTCCATGAAATAACTTTTCTATAAGTCACTAGAGGACAATCGATTTGTCTCAATTAATATCTATTAATTAACCACTTTTTCTAAGTTAGACTTAGGAAAGTAATTAAACTGGCTAATTAATTCTAATTAAGACAATTTTCTTTAGAAAGTTTTTGTGGGTATTGGAGATAATTATTTCATCTATCTAACTAGCCTCATAGACACCACCTTAGACTAGAGAACCTGTACAAGCTACACAAAGTAACACTGACATTGACATTTTTCATCCGTATGAATCTTAGGCGGATCCAGCCCCCAAACCTAATGGATCCAACAACACATAGCTATAATCTCATCTTTGATATCTTATGTGGCTGTAAAAAATTTAAGGTTGTGTTGGTGTGTCTTTGTTGTGCTGAAAAATGTGTAACTAGGTTCGGTCTTCATAAGTATGAAATGTACTTTTGATTCTTGTAAATTGTAAAATGAAAGAAAATTATTATTATCATTTTTGGAGCATGGGTTTCATGCTCAAGGTCTTTTATTTTATAGTTCAAGCACCCATTGAATGCTTCTAGGGTTTTTCCTAGGTCAAGAAGTCAAAAGAGTCATTGTCATAAGTTGAACACCCCATTGGGCACATTGTAACTTGTAAAGAAAATTATTTTTATCTTTAAAAGTGTCAGAATACCCTCCAAGACCAAGTCGGCCTGGCCGCTGGCAAGTCGACCTAAAGGAAGAGCCACATCCACCCTTGCATAGCCTATAAATAGAAGAGAACTCATCCTACTTGAAGCACATTCACTCACCACTCATTCTAGCAAAGGAAGAGAAAAGGAGGAAGTAGCGAAGACAGAAGAGGATGAAAAAGATCGTTGTTTGGTTATTTTCTCTCACATGTGCTAAAGGAAGACTAGGGTTTCTGCAGTAGACCTAGGGTTTCTATCTACAAGTTCGATATTGGAGAAAAGAAGACAAAGAAGTCAAGCGAAGGTCACCAAGAGTTATCCTCAAGCTCTAGAAGTCAGGGAAAGGCAAGCAAAGGTCAAGGGAAGGCTTTACAAGAAGATCAAAGCTCACATGTGGGAAATTGCAACCGCAGAGAGGCCGAAATTTCAGATCTGCAGTGGGAGGCAGAAAATCTTGCAGCAGGAGGTTGAAAAAGTGCTACTAGAAGAGATTTGATTGGGTTTTACTAGATCAAAGTTGGCACATCATCTGAGGAGGTTGGTCATGATCTTGGGGGTATTGGTCTTAGTCTTAGGGTCATGGAATTCATCAATTGAAGAAACTATAAGAAAGAGAAAAGATTTATGGGTTTTCCTCTCAAGAGGAGAGGTTTTGGCCCTGGATTGCAGCCTATATTCTGTGTTCTTGTTCTTCTTGTTTTGGTAGCTGTTTAATGATTCACACACATAATAATAAGGATCAAATATAATAAGTAAAAGAAGATCACAAGCAGTTATCAAGTAAAAATAATTAATTATAATCATTGCCCTATAGAATTTTCAACATGTTGAGCATTTCACATTGTTGTTACATATATATCAGATATATCATTGACTGCAATACTGGCTGTTTGATGGTTTTATCATGTCTTCTTCATCCACTTTCAAGTTCCATTTCTTGTGTAGACTCCATAGCCCAAAGACAAGGCACTAGGTCTTGCTCATATTTTCAATTTTATCTTAAAAGAAAAAAAAAAATCATTCTGGAGATATGGTTATTATTTCAGCATTTAAATAACAGATCTGTAATCTTAAAAGGGATTCCCCTTTGTGCAAGAGGAGAGCCATCCTAAATCGAGGTAAACAAACACTGGGGTGACAATGAGGTTTTAGAGGTAAAATATCTAAAGCATTCAAAATGTTGGGGTAGTAAATCTGTGAACCTATCAGCTAACATGAAACAACCATGCTAATAATGTAGTGATTTAACGGACACTCAAACCATAAACCACACAGTTAAAATTACGTACACATGAAATAAAAGGATAATCTTTTAGCAACTCAAATGTGTACCTACTAATACTATACATTGGTCAATAGAACAAAGGAACCACCCACACCATAAACACATGTAACTACAAAGATAAATCTTCAGTGTATCTATGAAAAAGCAAGACACATGTTAAGCGTTCATACTTGTTTTACTGAATCACAATGAACATCAAATCTTTTACAATTGACATGGTTAGCAATAAAGAATATGTAATTAGAGCAAATATCAAATTCATTTGCAAACAAAACCTACATGATAGTAAGAAACTATGGATGCATGGTGAAGTTTTAGAAACTATTCTTTTTCAATTAATTTGTAAAAAACAATAATTTAAAGAAATGAAAAGAAATAAAACAATATGTTTCAATTGTAGATAAAGGATAAATAATTTATCAAACACTATCATCTATATGTTGCTAGGCATATGAAATTATGAATATAATCTAATTTGGATCCAAGGCCTTATCATATTGATGACATGGCATGAAAATACCACCTCATAGAAAAGCGCGCTATTTGAACCCAACGATCCATCAAAAAACCCCTTGACACCCCCAATGTGAAGCCACTGACTCAAAGTCCGCCCACTTGTTTTTAAAGTGTCCTATATGACAATACAAAAATAAGTAAATAAGACTCAAATTCCACCTATACTATTTCCAATAACTTCAAAGAGTCCATTATTGCTTTTCAATAATTTTGCATTAATGTAAATACTAAACAAAGATATTCGAGATATAAAAATATAATGTTTATACATTATAATCATAAATGAGTGGCTTGATTACTGAACTATCCATCATATTATTTAAAGCACAAGCTGCAAATTATATATTAGTATTAGCTCACCTACCTTTCATCTTAGCAAGCAAACTCATCATAAAATTCCATGTTCTTGCTGGTTACAATCTGTTTTAGCATTTGTTAGAAATCATTATGAAGAATATTTATGGTGAATTCTCCAACAAACCCTAATCCAAGAAGATAAACCAGCTGAAAAATAACAGTGGCTTAATGATGAACACATATGACTTCAATAGAGTGCACAACACAAGTATAGGAGCACTTAGGTAAAATAATGAATAAATTCACTTGAATGAGATGATTCTACAAATGAGGGAGGTGATGTAATTATACCACTCCACTACGGTTTAAGGCACTAGCTCCAAGAAAGAGACTAGGTCATCTTTACCCTAGAATATGATAGTGTAATAATGGGTGTGACAACCCACAGCCACCGACAAGCCATCCCTTAAAGGGCCCCAAATATGCACATAGTGAGCTGGTACATGGCCACAAGTGAAGAATAGCCAAAATGCCTCAACAAACTCCCTTAAGCTAAACAAGGGTTCACAAAGACAACATTAGATCCATAAAGTATCATAGAAGATCAAGATAATGCCTCGCCCTCCCCCCCTCACCATCAATGTTGAAGAATGTGACTAGCTTCGGTCTTCATAATTGTACTTGTCAAAAGGAAAATTTATTATTAAAGAAAATTACTTATTAAAGCACGGGTTTCATGCTTGGGTCAATGTTTTCTAGGTCAAAGTCTCAAAGGCTTCTAGGTTTTGTCTTGAGTCATTAGAGCCATTGTCATTTTTATTAGACCCTTCTTGGGCTTTTGTATCTGTAATGTTCCTTTTTCTAGTGTTCCTTATGACATGGCTAGAATGGACTTTCAAAGTTGAGGGCAAATAGGGCAAAGGTGCAAGTTAGTGTCATCAGTGGCCCCAGGGGATTTTGGAGGGGTTTTGAGGAGTTTTTATGAGGTCCAATGGCATTCGCTCGATATATTCCCTCATCCGCACGGTTTGCCTTTCGTTCTGACACATTTCGACAACTTTCAAAAAACAAAGTTATTATTGGCCTTGACTCAATTAATTACGCTTAAGGTGGCATTCTGGGAGGAATACTTAATAGAACACCCAAGTGTAATAGCTCATTGGAACCAAAACTAGAAGATCTATGTTATGAGATGGTTAGATATAAGTTTCAATGAGCTGAGGGGCCATGGTCGCCAATTACCCTTTTCCCGCATTAAAAAGAATATTTTAATTAAAATAAAAGAGGGAAAAGTGCTCCATGATTAAAATAATAATAAAATAGGAGGTTCTAGAGAGGTCCATCAGATCTATACAAGAGGAGGAGGCCATTAGAGGACACCTTGGATTTGTGATTTCTTCTTGTGGAGAGGTTTGAAAACTCAGTTCTTTGCTTCATCAGTAGCCCCAAGACAAAAACCCTCGAGTGATCTTGGTGAGAGTGGACGAAAACCCACCTCATCTCCTTGGTGGATTCCACTAGGATTCACAGGTGTAATGATTGATTTCAGTTCAGTTTTGGGAGGGTCGATTTTAGCATCAAAGCAGAGCAATTTTGGAGACCAGATTGTCTATCTCAGCGATTTCAGTGTATCATCATTTACACTCTTTCAGTTATTTATTACACTGGAAGCTAAGATTATTTTTGCTCATTGTATGATTGAATTGCATGCATTCTCTTGTTTTATTTTATATGGCAATCTTCTAGTAAATAAATGATAATTTAATGGTGAAATTTGGGTTGAGTTCATTTTCTGCAAATTTAGCATAATACCCTGTTTGGGATATTACAGTACCATGTAAAAACAATTATTTTTGAGTCAAAAAGATAAATTGTCATTTCCACACCAAGCCGACCCTGTCCCCAAGAAGTTGGCCTACATTAGGGCAATTCAAACCAGTAGAAAGGCTATATAAGGAAAGGCAATTCCACCTATTTCACTCACTCACTCAACAAGTTCTATCTATAAGAAAGAGAAGTAGAAAAAGAGAGCGAAGAAGTTGGAGAAGGACGAAGTTTGCTGGGAAGACCTAAATCGATTTTTGGGCTATCTTTCTCTCACATGTGCAAAGTTTTCTAGGCAATTACTGGGGCCAAAAATTTGTCTACTGCAGGTCCAAAATTCTGAAGCTGGGGGTCGAAGTTTTACTATTGGGGGGCCGAAATTCTGGATTGAAGTTGTTGTTGGGAAGCTATCACTTGGAGTACTTTCTCAAGATCATCTGTTGCAGGGAGGGGCTACCTTGGTGGTTGGAGGTGGTCTTTGTCTGGGGCTAAGAAGTCTAGAAGTGTCTCATCTTGATCTAAATATACTGAAGGAAGGGTTTGTGACTAGGTTTCCCCTTATAGGGGTTTTGCCCTAGTTGAGCGCCTACATCTTGTGTCTCTTATTCTTGTGATCTTCATACACATAATTTGGTAATTGCTTGATGAAAGATAAAATAATTAAGAAGTAAAAAGAAGCCAACATAATTCACAAGTAATTATCAAGAAAAAGGAATCAAACCCTAAATCCTACTAGCATTGATTTCTCAACATGGTGTCAGAGCTAACGTCGAAGAAGGTTGGAGATCACTTTGTTGGCTTGGAAGAAAAGGTTATTCCCTCTATAAAAGTTACTTGAAGATGGGATTTAATATCATAAGAATTGAAAGAAGTTGGATTGGAAGGATCATCTACAACCTATCTAGGAAAGTCAAGAGTAAAGGATTTTTGGCTACACTTACAGGTACTCTTGATGATGACAATGCATGGATCATTGATAGTGGAGCCTCAAGACATATGACAAGAGAAAGTGGATAACTTCATACTCTATTGAAGGAACCATCATCTCATGTAGTGGAGTTAGGAGACAACAACAGTTATGCAATCAAGGGCCTTGCATCTACATCATTGAAGCTGGAAAATGGAACAAAGCTACACCTCAACAATATATTCTATTTTCCAGGTTTAAAAAGAATTTACTTTCAATTCCCTGTTTAGAAGATAAAGGAGATTGGGTTGCCTTTATAGATGGTAAAGTTTCGATTTGGGGAAAGGATTCAAGCATTGATAAGGCAAAAGTTATTGGCGTTTGTGAAGGAAGGTTATATATAGTTATAACACAATCTCCAAAATCCCTAGTTCACATGGAGATCAATTTGATCGAATTATGGCATAGAAGCTATGGCCATATTTATTACAAGATAATATTCTCTCTTAGTCAAATGGTAAATGGCATCTCCAACATCAAGGAAGATCATGAAGTGTTGATTTGGGGTAGCATCAGATGTACTCTAGCCATGAAAATTGGTGGAGAGGATAAAGCACATGAGATCTCCAAGACCCATAAATGGTTTGGACAGATTGTACCCGGTTTGGGAGATATTAAAATAATTAATATTTTTAATGGAGTTCCTAAGTCTAAACTTAGGAAAAATAAAATATTGATGGCTATTAATATAAAACTAGGTTAGAAGGTTCTAAAAGTCATGGATCAAGCCAAATCTAATATTAGTCGTTGATTAGAGATTTAATCTCGGTCGTTGATGGACCAAGAGGAAAAGTATAAGAGGAGGCTTGAGGGTCAGTTGGAGAATACACCAGAGTGATCAGTCATTCATTTTGCTAGTGTGGGGTTGCTAAGAAAAGTTGAATCAGTGATCAACAGTGAGGGGCAGTGAGTACGATGCAAAGAGGCAGAGACAATACTGAGAGACCAGCGCAGAAGCAGAGAGAGCGAGAGCAGCAGCCAATCCAGGCTACGCAGAGCCCAACAGAGATAGCACAAAGGGCAGAGGGACTGCGTCATCCACGCAAAGGCTGCTGGAGTGACGCAGATGGTAGTAGAAGCCAGACGAGCCAGCGCTGAGTTTCAGTTGTTCCGGAGAGGGTTTCGTGGGTCAGGTTTTCTGAATACCTGTTTCCAGATATAGAGGTATCGCTATCGTGTATTTTTCTCTGTCAGGTGAACCGGTTAGGCACCCAGTTGTACTCAAATAGACTGCATAATAATATAACCCTCTGAATAGCTGCACCGGTTTTCCTGCATTGGGTTTTTCCAGGGACATTTGTCCAAAAACAACGGTGTCACTTGTTTTCTTTCAGTTGATGATTTATAGATGTTGTGACTGTATTGTGTTTATTTCGGTATTTAAATGTATTAAATAACTTGTTCGAATTTAAACAAATAGAAGAAATAAACCAGCAGAATACAGATTAATTTTCTAATTGATAGACTTAGAAAATTCAACATGGTATCAGAGCGTGGTTGCAGATCACTAGAAAACTAAAGGCATCACCTTAGCAGAGCATTTGCAGCAGATTCAGTGGTCCCAAGTGATAGATTTGATCCTTGCAGAAAGCGACAGAGAAAGGAGTGACGCAGAGAGACTGCGTCATCAGTCTGGGCCAGAGAGAGGCAACGCAAAGGCTAAGGAGGGCAGAAGAAGAGCCACGCAGAGGCCAGCTGGGCTGACGTAGTTGACTAAGGGAGTTGTTTTGCCGGTGTCGGATTGCACAGAGCCAAGAGGCTCAATCCTTCAATTGCTGGGGCATAGGAAGTTGTGGTAGTTTGCGGAGCGAAGCTAGTCGGGTACTGTGGTTAGAACAGTACCTAGCAGGGCAAGACCAAGGTAGAGGAAGTTGTTGCCGAGGCGGATTTCTAGCTGAGGAATCTGGATCAGTGTTGCAGTTGCACAGACAATTGAAGAGAAGCAACTTGATCATTGGCAGAAGGATTTCCAGGAGGGAAATCGGGACTCAGAGGGAGTCCAGAAGAGAACTTCCAGACGGAAAGTAGAGAGAATCAACAGGAGTCGAACTGATAACTTCCAGATGGTAAGTAGAGAGACTCAGCAAGAGTCGAACTGAGAACTTCCAAGCCAGAAGTAAAGAGACTTTGAAGAGTCGACAGAAGAGCAACGAGATGGTCGTGAATGGGCTAAGAGATCAGGACAAACTAGACAAAGCATCCAACTTTGTGGTCTGGAAGGCCAAGATCATGTCCATTCTAGACAGACATCGCCTCAACGACTTTGCCTTGAGAGTGATGGCTATCCCAGTTGACCCGGTCGCTAATGAAAGGTACGAGGAAGCAATAGCTAACGCAAATTGCATCATCCTTGATGGGGTCAAGGATCATGTGGTACCAAATATTGTCGAGAAGGAAACAGCAAACGAGATGTGGGACACTTTGAAGACATTGTACTAGCATACTTCCGTGCAGAGGAAGATGCTCGTGGAGAATCAGCTAAGGTCATACCAGATCAGAAAGGAGAGTAGATAGATGTCTTCCTCGGTCGGTTGAAGGAGATTCATGACTAGCTAACTTCCATAGGGGTCACGTCAGATCAGGAGTTGATTGTAAGGACCGCACTGAACGCAGCCTCCGAGGATTAGAAGACATTTGTCCAAAGCATACTGGGCAAGACAAGTCTTCCGGATTAGGAAGAACTGTGGGCGGCTCTTCGTCAAGAAGAGATCAGACGACTAATCAATGCAGGGAGTAGTGGCAAAGGGGTCGGGATCAAGAAGGAAGAGGAAGAGGATGCGGCTCCAGCATCTGCAGGAAAGCAGGAGAAGAGGAAGGAGAAGGACCTCTCCAAGGTCAAGTGCTTCCATTGTAGAGAACTGGGTCACTATGCGAACCAGTGTCCGAGGAAGAAGAGTAAGCAAGAGGCTTCTGACTCGAAGGCAGCGCCAGCGAGGGCAGAGAAAGAAGTCGAGGAGGATGATGATTGTGCCATGAGTGCTCATGTGCCACTTGAGAAGAAGTGGGGAGACATCGACCTATAGTCAGGAGGACTACAGGCGATGAGGGGCAAGATCCTTGAGGTACCCAAGCTCTTGGATTATACCTTGCTACGGGAGCCCTGAAGAGGAGTAGCAAGATTGGTAAATGTCGATAGAAACAGATGCGGATGAAGCGGCGAATAGTGCTACAGTGCAGGAGCCCCCGAACAATGCGAGGCTAGCAGGCTGCAACAGCGCGAGAGGCCCAGGAGTGTTGCACCAATGCAGGATGGCACAGAGAGGTGTGCAACGGTGTGAGATGCAGGGACTTGTTGCAGCGGCACAGAGGTCAACAGAGGGAGCTGTCATACGGATGTCGTAGTGGCAGTGGCAGGGCCATGGGCAGCAATACAAGATGCAGCAATGCAGAGGATGTTGGGTGGGGAGGCCTAGCATCAGCACAGGGACCGGTGCCGGGTAATCAGTGTGATACTCAGTGAGTATTACTAGAGCACAGTCCTTGCTAAGAGGGAGTGTTGATTTAGGGTAGCATCGGATGTGCTCTAGCCATGAAAATTGGTGGAGAGGCTAAAGCACATGAGATCTCCAAGACCCAGAAATGGTTTGGACAGATTATACCTGATTTGGGAGATATTAAAATAATTAATATTTTTAATGGAGTTCCCAAGTCTAAACTTGGGAAAAATAAAATTAATGGGTATTAATATAAAACTGGGTTAGAAGGTTCCAAAAGTCATGGATCAAGCCAAATCTAATCTTAGCTGTTGATTAGAAATTTAATCTCGATCATTGATGGACCAACAGGAAAAGTATAAGAGGAGGCTTGAGGGTCAGTTGGAGAATACACCAGAGTGATCAATCATTAATGTTGCTAGAGCAGGGTTGCTAAGAAAAGTTGAATCAGTGATCAACAGCGAGGGGCAGTAAGTACAAGGCAGAAAGGCAGCAACAATACTGAGAGACCAACGAAAAAGCAGAGAGTGCGAGAGCAGCAGCCAGTCCAGGCTACGCAGAGCCTAGCGGAGACAACACAGAGGCCAGAGGGACTACATCATCCACGCAGAGGCTGTTGGAGTGACGCAGAGGGTACCAGAGGTTGCGTAGTGCCTCAGAGGGCTAACGCAGAGGGTCCTAGGGTTGACGCAAGTCAGTAGAAGGCTGACGCAGAAGCCAGAAGGGCTAGCGCTGAGCTTCAGTAGTGTCGGAGAGGGTTTCGTGGGACAAGTTTTCTGAATACCTGTTTCTGGATATAGAGGTATTTTTGTCGTGTATTTTTCTCTGTCAGGTGAGCCAGTAAGACACCCAGTTGTACTCTGATCGACTGCATAATAATATAACTCTCTGAATAGTTGCACTGGTTTTCCCACATTGGGTTTTTCCGGGGACATTTGTCCAAAAACAACGATGTCACTTGTGTGCTTGTTTTCTTTCAGTTGATAATCTGTAGATGTTGTGATTGTATTGTGTTTATTTCGGTATTTAAATGTATTAAATAACTTGTTCGAATTTAAACAAGTAGAAGAAATAAACGAGCAGAATACAAATTAATTTTCTAACGGATAGACTTAGAAAATTCAACATGAAGGAGTTTGTAAGGGATGTGCTTTGGGAAATAATACAAGGAAACCTTTTACAAGTAGTGACACAAGGTCTAAGGAAATATTAGACCTCATTCATTCAGATGCGTGTGGGCCAATATCTAACAAATATCTTGGAGGCCATCTTTATTATGTGACCTTTGTTGATGATCATTCTAGAAAGACATGGCTCTACCTTCTCAAGACAAAAGGATGAAGTATTTGAAAAGTTTAAGTTTCTACTGCATTTATGGAAACAATTCAAAAGCTACATGGAAACCCAAAGATTATTGTAAGTGACAGAGATCCCATTTTCACTGGAAATTTTTGGACAGAATTATTTTCTTGTCTTGTACTCAGTTAGCTCATAGCTCATCTTATCATCCTCAATCTGATGGGCAAACTAAGATAGTAAACAAATGTTTGGAATGATATCTTCGTTGCTTTGTATCTGATAAACAGACACAATGGGTCAAATGGTTGCCTCGGCCTGAATGGTGTATAACACTTCCGTTCCATACAGCAAAAAAAAAAATGGACCCCATTTATGGCACTTTTATGTATCCAACCCACCATCCATCACATCATATTAAGAGAAAATTCTAAGGTTCAAGTAGTGGAACATCACATCGAA
>APFE030462879.1:55712-83660 GCA_000404065.3 Pinus taeda | reverse complement strand
TCCTATATATAGAAAGGAGGTTTTGTCATTTGAATCATCCAAGAATTGTTCATTTGTGTAATGTAAGGGAGGTTGCCCCCTCGAAGAGGCTTATTTCTAAGGCGTTGATCTATCTTTTCTATCTTTTTGTGAGCTGATTTCATAACAAAAGATGAGATCCGACAATGGTATACACTTCAAAATAACTAATTGCATATTGTAAAGAAGTGGCTATTAAGAGGAAGTTCATTGTTCCCTACAATCCCAAGCATAATGAAGTTGTAGAAAGGAAAAATAGAACAATTGAAGAATGTATACGAACTATGATATTTGATCAAGATCTACCAAAGTTTCTATGGGGAGAAGCAGCAATGATAGCAGTATATATACAAAATAAAAATCCTCATAGAATCCTTGAGAACATGACACCTAAAGAAGCATTCACAGGGAAGAAGCCATGTGTGGACCATCTCCAAATCTTTGGGTGTCCCGCATACATCCATGTTCCAAAGGACAAGCGAAAGAAATTAGATTCTACAAGCATTAAAGGGATCTTCGTTGTCTACAGTCTTTCTTCAAAAGCATATAGAATCTACATCAAGGAAGGAAAACAAATTGAAGTGAGCAGGAATGTTATATTTGAGGAAAATCATGCCTACAAAAGATCCAAGGATATTCCAATTGATTCTGATGATGAAGATATACCACTATTTGAAGAAGAAAAGCATCACGATAAGACAACTACAAATCAAGAAGAAAAAGAAGAAAGACAAAGTGAGCCTATTCAACCTGTAATTGTTCCCGAAACAAGGAAGAGGCCAAACTGGCTAAAAGCTACACTTGAAGATGTCGAAGGACATGGAGCTACTAAAGGAACTTCTAGAGAAAACAAAAGACCAAAGAGATATTCAGGTCTGCAGCATATATGACAGAATTGATAAAAGTTGAACCAACTACATTTGAAGAAGTTTCTCATCAAGAAGAATGGAAGAAGGCGATGCAAGAAGAATATCAATCCATCATGAAGAATAGGGTTTGGGAAATTGTTCCTAGACCAAGTGACAAATCGGTTGTCACCTAAAAATGGATTTACGAAATCAAACATGCTATTGATGGAAGCATAGACAAATACAAAGCTAGATTCGTAGCAAGGGGTTTTGTCACAAAAAGAAGGCATAGACTATGAAGAAACCTTTGCTCCTACTACCAGGTATACTACTATTTGGTTTCGCTAGTTGCTACTATGGGATGGAATATCCATCAAATGGATGTCAAAACAACATTTCTAGATGCAATCATTGATGAAGAAGTATACATTGAATAACGAGAAGGTTTCGAAATGAATAACAAAGATACACATGTTTCCAGACTCAAGAAAAACCAATATGGCTTGAAGCAAGCTCCTAGGGCGTGGTACGCATGAATGGATGCATATCTCTTAAGAATTAGGTTCGTCAAAAGATCTGCAGATGCAAATCTCTACATCAAGGTAGTGAAGAATGAACCAGTCATTATACTACTATATGTGGATGATTTGTTTATTACAAGTGTGGAGTGCAGAATACAAGAATACAATAAAATGTTGGCAACCAAATTCGAAATGAAAGATTTGGGACTTATGCACTATTACTTGGGTTTGGAATAACCCGGAGAGATATATCTGGGTCAAGGTAAATACATAATCGAGATATTGCAAAGATTCGGTATGATGGATTCCAAGCTTATGACTACTCCCGTGATCACTAATCTCAAGCAGTTGAGAAGCTCCAACTCTAGTCTCATTGATCCTACTAGCTATCGTAAGTTGGTGGGCTCTCTCAATTTCAATTGGAGCCTCGTCATGACCATTGGATAGCTACCAAGCATATTTTGAGATATCTATGTGGCATTATACATCACTACCTAAAGTATGACGGAAAGGAAGTTAAGTTAACAGGTTTTACTGATTCTGATTGGGGTGGCAGTGAGACTGATGGAAGAAACACTAACGGTGGATGTTTTAGTTTGAATCTACAATGATTTCATGGATGAGCAAAAAACAATATCCTGTTGTGTTTAGTGTTGAAGCAGAATATGTTGTTGCATGTGAAGTAGGAAAGAAAGTTGTTTGGTTGAGAAAACATTTGTCAGATTTCTTTGGAAAGCCTCTGGATCCTACAATGATCAATTGTGATAATCAAAGCAGCATCAAGATGTCTAAAGACCGTGTATTCCACGCAAGGATGAAGCATATCACCAACAAGTACCACTACATTAGGAGTTTGGTACAAGATGGGGTCGTGAAGCTATAGTATATTCTGACAGATGAATAGGTAGTTGATGTGCTGACAAAGCCTCTTTTGAATAAGAAGTTTGAATATTTTAGAAGCATGCTTGGGTTAGCTAATATAATAGATTTGGTTGATAAGAAGAGATGAAGCATCTAATGGTAAGATGCTTGGGAGGACATCTAGTCAGCCTATGTGTTGATGTCCAAATCCCGAAGAGGGAGGGTGGTGTTGGTCATGGAGCTTCGACCTTGGATACGCACCTAGATCCCTGGGTTGGGGTAGAGCTTAAAACTCTGATGGTACCTAGAGTTGGCTAAAGCTTGAGTCTCCTTAGTCCCACCCAGATAGATTGCCCTAGTCAAGTATCTAGTCCGATGCACTGAGTGTGCTAGAACTCTTCGTAGTTCATTTCATTTTGAAAATCTTCCATGTACTCTTATATGTATATAATAATGAATACCCCCTAGTTAAGAGGGAGTGTTGAAGAATGTAACTAGCTTCGGTCTTCATAATTGTACTTGTCGAAAAGGAAATTTATTATTGAAGAAAATGACTTATTAAAGCATGGGTTTCATGCTTGGGTCAATATTTTTTAGGTCAAAGCCTCCATTGAAGGTTTCTACATTTTGTCTTGAGTCATTAGAGTCATTGTCATTTTTATTAGAGCCTTCTTCGGCATTTGTATCATGTAAAAATAATTATTTTTTAGTCAAAAAGATAATTTGTCACCTCCACACCAAGTTGACCCTATCCCCAAGAAGTCAGCCTACATGAGGGCAATTCAACCCAGCATAAAGGCTATATAAGGAGAGGCAATTCGACTTATTTCACTCACTCACTCAAAAAGTTCGATCTACAAGAGACGCAGAAAAAGAGAGCAAAGAAGCTGTAAAAGGACGAAGTTTGCTAAGAAGACCTAAATCCAATTTTAGGCTATCTTTCTCTCACACGTGCGAAGCTTTTTGGGAAATTGTTGGGGCCGAAAATTTGTCTACTACATGTTCGAAATTCTGAAGTTGTCAGTTGAAGTTCTCTTGCTGGGGGGCCGAAATTTTGGATTGAAGCTACTGTTGGGAAGCTGTCACTTGGAGTATTTTCTCAAGATCATTTGTTGCAGGGAAGGGTTGACTTGGTGGTTGGAGGAGGTCTTGGTTTAGGTCTAAGAAGTCTAGAAATGTCTCATCTTGATATGAATTTACTGAAGGAAGCGTTTGTGACTGAGTTTTCCCCTTATATGGGTTTTTCCCTGGCTAAGCACCTACATCTTGTGTCTCTTATTCTTGTGATCTTCATACACATAATTTGGTAATTGCTTGATGAAAGATAAACTAAATAACAAGTAAAAAGAAGCCAACATAATTCACATGTAATTATCAAGAAAGAGGAATCAAACCCTAAATCCTACTAGCATTGGTTTCTCAACAATCAAAAGCCATATTGCTCATGAAGAAAGCCTTCATGATTACTGTTGTGATTGATCATGCTAAAAGGGTATTTAGAAGTGTAATCTCATATTTTCCATGTAGAGGAGGGCCAGTTGAAATAAGGGTCGAGGAGGGCCAGTTGAAATAAGGGTCCATGATGGGGGTGACTCCTGTTACCCCAGCCATATACATGGGTAACCACAAGAGAGTATTTTCTCCTATGATGTAGATTTCCAGCCAGCAACCACACATGTTCTTCAATGCATATTGTTACCCCCTCTCACCGAAGGGTAACTAGAGGACATCATTCTTCCATGATCCACATTGCAGAGATGATGACCAACATTTTCCACATATAACAACCCTTAAATAACTCCTATGTATATCATGTTCCAATCACTCACCTGATTACCATGCTCATCTGATGATGGTGGTTCAACACACATGAGGTACAATAGCCATTGCTTCATATCAAGCTATTTGAGAATCCAATATTCCATGATTGGTCAAAAATTATCGACATACAATGCCATTTCATAAAATATTGTGTAATAGCGTGGATCAATTCAATTACATTATGTGCCTACAGATCAGCAAGTGGCAAACATTTTGACAAAGGCCTTGAATAAAGGAAAGTTTGTTTTCTTTAAGGATAAGTTGGGAGCTGTGGAGAACACCTTCCTCACTAAGAGGGAATGTTAAATATTGTAGCTCGGACAAGTGTTCTAGCCTTGAGAGGTGTCATTGCGGTTAGCAACACCAAGGAATTAATTATCTCTAAGCCCATGTAATTTTTCTTAAGTTTCAACTTTCACCTAGTTAAAATGTCTTAATTAAGTCAATTAGTAATTTTCAGATATTTCCTAAGTTAAAACTTAGACAAAGTGGATAATTAATTGACATTAGTTGGGATAAGATCAATTTGCCTCTAGAAGCTTGTAGAAAGTTTCTAAGTTGATCTTAGCCATAGATCGGATAAAGTTAACTTCTAATCGTGGCCATTCATTTGTGAATAGAACATTATGAAGGGAAGTCCATGGGCATTTTTGGAGAAACATCAAGTGAGTATTGTTACGTGAGTTTTCAATAAGACACTAGGAGGGTTTCAACAACAGTGATTGAGGAATAGTTTTGTGTTGGAGGAAAGTTGTCATTGATGTCAAAGGGTGAATGAGCCATAAGCAACACCTGAAGTAAATCAAGATTTTGGTGGATAGAACAAAGGCAAACACAAGAATGGATTACGCCATCTCATAGTACTCACCGAGACCTTCCAACGAGATATGGGTCCCCCTCTAACTCCTCTTGGTTGAGGAGATGTGATTTTTTCAAGACAAAGATTAAACTTTTGGACCTAGACAAGTCGGCCCTCCCACAGATCAAGTCAGCCTTACTTGAGTCAAGTCAACCCTAATTGACGGTCACTAAGGCATATAAATAGGTCATCCCCTCTCCCATTCGGCTGAGGTGACTAGGTCAAGCAAATAAGGAGAATTTCAGACTTTTTGAGGAGCAGAGAAAAGAGGTTCATACCTCATGAACATGGGCAGCAAAGAACACTCAATCAAGCATGCCAAACATTTGAATTATTAAAGTTTGACTTAGAGACGTGCTTGAGGGTCCTACGTTTGAAGATGTTCCCATAGGGTCCAAACCCTCTTCTTCCTCCAAGATGTGCAGACCTGCAAATCAATCACAGAAGCATATACATAATATATAATTGAATGTACATGCATAAGAATATGTTAGATCATCATATATAACAATTCAAACTATCATTCATAAGATGACAACATATATTGGGAACATGACATGAGCTTCTTTATTGATTAAGAGCAGTAAGTACAGGATAGATACAACCTGATCCAGGCCAAGGCACTAATGGAGCCTTCCTCTGGTTCTGTCTAGCCTGAGCCACAAAGATAACCTCTCTAATAAGTGCAAGAAGATGCTAGATAAGGAGACTGAGCATCTCTGCAAAGGAAACCAGGGTTTCCTAAAGACTGGGAGTGCAAGAGGCACGGGAAAAGCATATTTGATCTGGGGGAAATCGAGTATAATGTTGATATCTCTCTAATCTTATGAATTAGGCCTACCGAAGGGGTGTATATATAGCACCTCAAATTGGTTATTTCAGTTAGGCCATGGGCTCCTATATTGGGCTCTTGGTTAAACCTGTAAACCCCACCTGAAAAATAGCATTTTATTTATTTTTTCATATTTAAAAATGTATATGATGGGACCCGTGTATATAAGCGTTTTTGTGTGGGCAGCGTCGTGTATGGAATTTGAAGCGTAGTTTTCGTTAGTTTTTGATAGCATCGGAAGTGCTCTAGCTTTGAAAATTGGTGGAGAGGCTAAGGCACATGAGTTCTAAAGAACCCAGAAACCGTTTGGTGAAATTCCACCCCGATTATATTTTATTAAAATAATTTTTATTTTTAATGGAGTTCCTAAGTCTAAACTTAGGGAAATTAAATATTAATGGTTGTAAGAAGAGCTTCGGGTAAATCACCATGAGAAAGACTTTTGTCGCGCGTTTCGAACCAATAGTGTGGTTCATCGTCAGGACAACTTGTCCTGACGATGAACCACACTAGTTGGTTCGAAACGCGTCGACAAAAGTCTTTCTCATGTGATTTACGCCGAAGCTCTTCTTACAACTATAATGGATCACAGAAGCCTCAATTCTACAATATTAATGGTATTAATCAAAATGAGTGAGAATGATCTAGAAGGCGAATCAAGTCATGTTTTAATCTTGCCGTTGATTAGAGACTTAATCTCGACCGTTGAAGACTCAACAAGAAAAGTATAGAATGGAGGCTTGGGATTCATTTGGATACACACACAGAGATTGAGGAAATCGATTTTCTGAGGTGAGAAGTTCTCAGGAGGGAAATCGATTGAGGAGATCTTGCAACTGAGGGGCAGAGAGAATCCGAGAGGACTTTCCGGAAAATACAGAATAGAGAGGCAGAGAGAGCTTACAGAGAGGCAGCGCAATAGCCAAGAGAGTTGACGCGGAAAAGTTGCTTGTCACGCAGAATCCAGAACTGCTGGAACTGTCGGAACTGCTGGGAACTGCAAGAACAGCCGAGAAAGCTGACGTAGAGGCAGTGTAGTAGCCGAAAGCGCTGACGTAGAAAAGTTGCATGTCACGCAAAATCCAGAACTTGTTGAAGTTTCTAAGTTTACTTAGTTAAAAACCCTCCATGCACTTTATCTGATTTATTCCTACCTACTTGTTATTTTCCTTAACAAGTTATTTACAATGTAAATACTAAAAATAAACACTAGTCCCTGCTCAACATATTACAAATCAGCAACTAAAAGAAACAAGAACAAACAAACACACCACATGACACCATTATTTTGGGACTACTGTCCTCGAAGAAACCCAATGTGGGGAAATCAGTGCAGCTATCTGAGGGTTTTCTTATTAAGCAATATCAGAGTACAATCTGGGTATCGAAACTGGCCTACCCAACAGAGAATTTCTTTAGTAGTAATACCTCTCCGTTTCTGGCAAATCTACTGGCTGAAACCCCGGATAATCCTTCCGGCAGCTACTCAACACCAATCTACCCCAGAAACCCCAATGTTTGCCCACTCTAGACTACGTCAGCCTCTCCTAGCCCAGCACTGGCCCTACATCAGCCTATCTTGGCTTGCATCAGCCCCAGGTGGCCCTACGTCAGCTACATTGGCCTCTCTGGTGCTCTGCACAGCACATAGCTTCCTCTGCATGCCCCTGCGTGAGCACTGGCTGCTCCTGCGTCACTCTCTCTGGCTGCTCTGCTGCTCTCCCGACACTATCTCTGCCTCTCTGTCTCTTTATACTCAATGCCCCTCAACTGCTCTCTGATCACTGATTTTATCTCTCTTAGCAAACCTCGCTCTAGAAAATAGAATGATTGATCACTCTGGTGTCCTCTCCAAGTGACCTTCAAGCCTCCTCTTATACTTTTCCTGTTGACATATCAACAGCCGAGATTAAGTCCCTAATCAACGGCTAAGATTATATCTAGCTTGATCCATGTCTTTTGGACCACTCTAACACAAGTTCATATTAATACACATTAATATTTTATTTTCCCTAAGTTTAGACTTAGGGACTCCATTAAAAATATTAATTATTTTAATATTTCCTAATCTGTTTAGAATCTTCCCAAACCCTTTCTGCGTATTAGACATCTCATGTGCCCCAACCTCTCTACCAAATTTCGTGGCTAGAGCACATCCGATACACTCCCTCTTAGCAAGGACTGTGCTCTAGCAATACTCCTCACTGAGTATTACTCTTATCATCCAACATAGGTACCTGTGCTGATGCTAGGCCTTCCTGCCCAACATCCTCTGCACTGTTGCCTCCTGTACTGTTGCCCATGGTTCTGCCACTGCCACTATTGCATCTGTACAACAACTCCCTCTACATCCGTGCTGCTACTGGTCCTTTCTCCTAGCACTGCATCCGCACCGCACCTCCTCTCATCATGCTGCATCGTGCTGCCTACTGTTGCACTGCAACTCAGTTACTGAGAAGTAAGTAACTGATCCCCCAACTAACCTCCCTATTGAGCTAGAGACACCCACTGATGCTGAAGCTCCCTCTGTCGCTGAGAAGTGCTCCCTCTCTAACCTTTGCGCTGCTACAACAACTCCCTGCATCTCGCACCGTTGCACACCTCTTTGTGCCTTCCTGCATTGGTGCAACACTCATATGCCTCTCGCACTGCTGCAACCTGCTAGCTCTGCGTTGTCTCGGGACTCCTGCACTGTAGCTCTCTTTACCGCTCCATCCACATCCATCTCTACCCACCCAGCCAGTCCTGCTACTCCTCATCAGGGCTCCCGTAGCAAGGTCTAATCCATGAAGTTGGGTACCTCGAGGATCCTGCCCCTCATCGTCTGTAATGTGCCTGACTACAGCTCGATGTCTCCCCACTTCCGCTCAAGTGGCGCGTGTGCATTCATGGCACAATCATCCTCTGTCAAAACTTCCTTCTCTACCCGCGCTGGCGCTGCCTTAGTCTCGGAAGACTCTCCCTTACTCTTCTTCCTCGGACACTCGGTCGCATAATGACCCAGCTCCCCACAGTGGAAGCACTTGATCTTGGAGAGATCTTTCTTCTTTCGTTTTTCCTGCTTTCCCTCAAATGCTAGGGCCACATCTTCCTCCTCCTACTTAACTTTGATCCCTTGCAACTGCTACCCGTCTTCGACTGTCGTTTGATCTCTTCCTAGCGAAGCGCTGCCTACATCTCGTCCCAAGGTGGAAGTGTCCCTCTGCCCAGTATACTCTGGACAAACACTTCCCAGTCTTCTGAGACAGCATTCAGGGTTTTCCTCACCATTAGCTCCTGATCTGGTGTCGCCCCTATAGCAATCAACTAATCTCGGATCTCATTCAGTCCTCCGAGAAAGGTGACAATCGATTGTCCCTTCTTCATCTGATACGACCTCATCTGATTCTCGACCAGCATTCTTCTCTGCACAAAAGTATGTTGATACAACTTCTTGAGAGCCTCCCACATCTCAAATGTCATTTCCTTCTCGGCCATATGTGGTACCACATGGTCCTTGACCCCGTCAAGGATAATGCACTTGGCCCTCGCCATCGCCTCCTCGTACCTGTCATTATCACTAGGGTCGACTGGGACAGCTATTACCTTCAAGGCGAAGTTCTTGACACGATTCCTATCAAGCATTGATAAGATTATGGCCTTCCAGACTGCGAAGTTCGATGCTCCATCCAGTCTATCCTGGTCTCTTACCCCGTGTAGTGCCATGAAGCTCCTCTACTTCCCTTCTGGAAGTTCTCTATTCGACTCCTCTGAGTCTCTACTTCCCGTCTGGAAGTTCTCTTCTGGACTCCCTCTGAATCCTGATTTCCCTCCTGGAAATCCTTCTATCGCTTGTTGAGATGACCCCTACTCTAATCGTCTTGTGCAACTGCACTGTTGATCCAGGTTCCTTGGCTAGAAACCCTCGGTGACAACTCCTCTAGCCCTGCTCTGTCAGGTACTGTTCTGACTACAATACCTCACCAGATTCACTCTGCAATATTCGTGCAGCATTTAGACCCCAGCAACTGCCTCTCTATGAACTGCGTCAGCCCCTCTCTGCATCACGCAAGCTCTCCGTCACCCCAGAGGGATTTGCATCAACCCTGGGATGCCCTGCATCAGCCCTCTGGCCCTCTGCGTCAGCAACGCTGGCCTTTCTGGGGCTCTGCGCAGCTCCCGGATTCCTCTACGTGGCCCTAGCTGGCTCTGCGTCACACTCCTTGGCTTCTGCGTTGCAAGAAATAGCTTATGTCACCTCATGACAGTTGTTTTTTACAACTATTGCTCCACTCAGCTAATGTCTTTTAGTCCTCCTGTGATCTGCAATCACGCTCCAATACCATGCTGAAGTTTCTAAGTTTACTTAGTTAGAAACCCTCCATGCACTTTATTTGATTTATTCCTACCTACTTGTTATTTTCCTTAACAAGTTATTTACAATGTAAATACTAAAAATAAACACTAGTGCATGCTCAACATATTACAAATCAGCAACTAAAAGAAACAAGAACAAACACACCACATGATACCATTATTTTTGGACTAATGTCCACAGAAAAACCCAATGTGGGAAAACTGGTGCAGCTATCTGAGGGTTTTCTTATTAAGCAATATCAGAGTACAATCTGGGTGTCGAAACTGGCCTACCCAACAAAGAATTTCCTTAGTAATAATACCTCTCCGTTTCTAGCAAATCTACTGGCTCAAACCCCGGATAATCCTTCCAGCAGCTACTCAGCACCAATCTGCCCTAGAAACCCCAACGTCTGCCCAATCTGGACTGCGTCAGCGTCTCCTAGCCCAGCACTGGCCTTGCGTCAGCCGCAAGAGGCCCTGCATCAACTACACTGGCCTCTCTAGTGCTCTGCACAACACTTCGCTGCCTCTGCGTGGCCCTGCGTGAGCACTGGCTGCTCCTGCGTCACTCTCTCTGGCTACTCTGCAGCTCTCCCGACACTATCTTTGCCTATGTCTCTCTGTACTCAATGCCCCTCAGCTGCTCTCCGATCACTGATTCTATCTCTCTTAGCAAACCCCGCTCTAGATAATAGAATGA
Organism: Pinus taeda; assembly: GCA_000404065.3. NCBI lineage: Eukaryota > Viridiplantae > Streptophyta > Pinopsida > Pinales > Pinaceae > Pinus > Pinus taeda. Next base: position 72,862 of record APFE030462879.1, on the reverse strand, counting down.
CTGATCATTCTGGTGTCCTCTCCAAGTGACCACTCTTTTGGATCATTCTAACACAGATTCATATTAATACACATTAATATTTTATTTTCCCTAAGTTTAGACTTAGGAACTCCATTAAAAATACTAATTATTTTAATATCTCCTAATCTGCTTAGAACTTGCCCAAACCCTTTCTGGGTATTAGAGATCTCATGTGCCCCAACCTCTCCACCAAATTTCGTGGCTAGAGCACATCCAATGCTACCCCAAATCAATAGAACTGTCAGCAACTATCGGAATTGTCGAAATTGTCAGGCACTACTGGAACTATCGGGAACTGCTGAAACTTTCAAGCACTGCCAGAACAGCCGGGAGAGCTAACGTAGAGGGCAAAGAAGGTGACGCAGGGCTGACGCAGAGCCAACACAAAAATAGTAGGGGGTTAGCCAGGCTTGTGCCGGATCAGCCGGAATTTTGTCGGGTGAAGTGAGGTAAAACTCACTCAGATTTTCCACCAATATTTTTCTCTGTAAAGGATTGCTAGATGAGCATCCTAGATTTGTATTCAGATATTTCTCCTGCATAATATTAAACCCTCGGAACTATTGCACGGGTTTTCCTGCATTAGGTTTTTCCGAGGACTATTGTGTCCAAAAATAAGTGTGTCCTATGTATCTTGTTCTTCGCTCTGTTTCATGAGATCAAATATTTAACTAGTGTAGGTTGCAGAAGTAATTTGCTTCATTATTCAGAAGAATAACTTGGTTAATGTATATTAAAAATCAAGTAGGTGAACTAGATTCAAATTTGTTGCAGTAAGGGTTCCTTCAGAGTGTGGGAATTTTCACATGGAATCAGAGCATTGATTTTGAAATAGGAAGAGCAGATCCGGTGCTGAGCAGTGAGGCCGAAAGCTGCAGTTGGCAACAATTCGAATCCCCTTGAAGGGATTACGCAATCCTTGTCGGGAAGCAAATCCAAGGAAATCTCTCTCTAAGTGAGACGACAGAGAGGTATGATTTCCAGTTCGTGAGTTTGCAGAGGCAGAGGGAGTGACACATAGCCTTAGCGCAGTGCTTTAAGGGCGCAGTTTCTGCCAGGGCAGAAATCCGTTGGAAAAGAATGAAGACATGTAAAAGGGGAATTTTCTCCTCAGAGAACTTTTTGCCAGAAAGTTCGAATTTCTCACTTGCTGAGCAATGCTAAGCAGTGACTAGAGGAGTCAATTCGACACTTGGGTGAGATGGCATCGCATGGGCTCAGAGATCAAGACAGGTTGGAAGGAGCCTCCAACTATGTCATATGGAAGACCAAAATCTTAGTTGTTCTGGAGGAATATGATCTCGAGGCCTACATCAATAGTGTTGTAGTTATTCATGTTGACAACGATCAAAAGAAGTACAAGGCCAAGCAGGGGAAGCCAAAGAGGACCATTCTCGATGGAGTTTGAGATCATGTGGTCTCACACTTGCAAGGCAAGGATACAGTCCGAGAGATTTGGGAAGCCTTGTCTTCTCTATATGAATGCTCTCCTGAACAGCGGAAGATGTATTTAGAGCAGAAGTTGCAGCGGACATTGATGCAGAAAAGAAAGGGGTGAACCTCTATCTTCAGCGTCTTGAGGACACTAGAGACCAACTTGCTGCAGTGGGGTCCACTCCTCAGCGAACCGCAATGGTGAGGATAGCCCTGAATGGAGTCTCGGGTGAATGGCAAGTTTTCATCCAAAGCATATTGGGAAAAGAAAAACTACCTTCATGGAAGGAGATGCGGGCAGCTCTTCAACAGGAGGAGTTAAGGAGGGACCTAGTGAAGGTCAACCTCAGTGGCAGCAGTGGGAGTGGCTCAAAGACAAAGGAGGAGGAGGAGGAGGAGAACGCAACTCTAAAATCGAAAGGACAACAAAAACCAAAGCAAAAGGACATTTCGAAGGTGAAATGTTTTAGTTGTCGCGAGATGGGCCACTATGCTTCCCAGTGTCCTTTGAAGAAAAAGGGCAAGGATGAGAGACATGATCCTAAGGCTGCTTCAGCAAAGATTAACGAGGATGGGTTTTCCATGAGTGCCCACACATCTCCAGGAGGGAAATAGGGGTGATATTGAGCTATAGTCAGAAGGACTACATGTGGGCAGGATCCTTGAGGAGTCCACCTCTTGGATCAATTCCTTGCTACAGGAGCCCTAAGATTCAGCAGAAGCGAGATGGACTTAGTGTCAGATGATGCAGTGGAGTGTTTGGAGGAGAGATGCAGTCACTGGGGACCAGAGACTGATCAGCACAGAGCAAGGTTGGCAGCAGTGCAGTTGGCACAGTGTAGGAGTCAGCAGCAGCGTAGAAGATTCAGAGGGTCAGAATCAGTAGCAGTCAGATTCCAACATTCATTGTATTATGTTGAATATGGTTAAGTTCAAATAATTTTGGATCTTTTTTAGTTGCTTCTCTCAGCAACTGAGTTGCAGCACGGATGCAGTGTTAGCAGTGGAAGTGCTAGCAGCATAGCAGATGCAGCGTTTGAGAGGGAGCTATAGTACAGATGCAGCAATGGCAGTGGCAGTGTCATGGGCAGTGGTACAGTAGCAGCAGTAGCATAGTGTTGGTGGCAGAAATAGTGCAGAAAGGAGGTGCTTCAGAAATAGAGCAGCATGCAAGTGGACATTGTTGCTAGAGCATTTTCCTCGCTAAGAGGGAGTGATGGTTTTTGGTAGCATCAGAAGTGCTCTAGCCTTGAAAATTGGTGCAGAGGCTAAGGCGCATGAGTTCTAAAGAACCCAGAAAGTGTTTGGTGAAATTCCACCTGGATTGTATTTTATTAAAATAATTAATATTTTTAATGGGGTTCTATTGTGCTATTCAAGAACCCCCCATTCATTAATAATGATACTCAATTTTATGTTAATGAATGAGGACCCTTTAAAAAATCTTTCCAAAAATAAGTTTAACATTTAGGCATTTTTCTTGTTAATTTTTTGACAGAAGCGAGATATCAAAATAAAACCTTTTGAAAAAGCTAGCAAATCTATGCCTTTTCGCATATCGCACAATCAAGCATGTTAAAAGCGCCTTGCTATCCACCAAAACTAGCGAAAAGAAATCAAAAAAGAACGCTGCGCTAAAACCTCGAAACTATCGGGTTTCCCATATGAACTAAGTTCTAAAGCATTCCTTATTAAAATAAGGCATGCACCGCAAATCACCACTCACAAGGAGCGCGCCTTAACAAAGTATCTTAAACCATGCGATATGCGAGATTGTGATGACACAATCTCCCTTATCGCATCGCATTAAGAACACTTAAGACGAGCCAGAAACCTTATCATCATGTGAAATTGCGAAATGCGATTGAAGACCCGGACCCGATTCTGAAATATGTTATAAACAAGCATTCAAGTCTGCAACTTAAGGAAAAGGGGATTTACATAGAAAATCCTAACAAATAAGCTATCCTGTGGCCCGCATATCACAGAAACTAAAGAAACGTTAAAGAGAGTGCAATAATCACAATGCGATGATGTGATTTGCGATATCTAAAAGGTTATTCCCTGACCTACGATGCAAAGCATTAATGAGCAACAAAGATGGGGATAAGGAACCATTAGTGGGCATTTAGTAAGGGTTAATAGCATTTACGTTTGAAAGATAGTTCAACGTGATACAATTTCTTCTCACCTGCGTTCAAATAAAAACTCCTTTCTTGTCACCTTTTCAAAGTTATATGCATTATTCATTCTTAGGTTCATTCTTATCTCTGTATATTGGATAACTTCTGTTTTGCTCCATTTTCAGGAAAGATCCACATAAAAAGCCATCGGGAGCAATGGCAAAGAAGGGCAAGGTAGCCGCGTTTAAGAAATCAAAAATGACTCATTTATTCTCTGATACTACATGCAGCAGAGACGGAGGAACCTCTACGTGGGAAACCATGTATGATTTATTAGAAGAAGAGAAACCAAGACCTCTAGTAACAAAGGCCACAACCAGAGGTCATGCTTCCTCAGACGCCTCCATCTTCGAGAAGGTGTGCTCATTTCTGCACCGCATAGCCACGAGACCAAAGATAATTCCGTATACAGATATGGTCAAGTGGATAATTGATCAGGTGGATGTCTCAGACAGAATTTAAGAATAGTAGGCAGGAGGTTATGGGATCTTTTTCACCAGATAACCTGCGACTTATATACAATCTGCCAGAGCCACAGGCGTTCTACAACAAATAGTTCCTCAAGAAATTTGCCAAGGAGAATGAAGACCCAGCAGACGTTACGCGGACCTTGATGCAAAATGAAGGCAAGATCAAAAAGGATAAATCGGGTATGTATTCTACAACATCTATAGCTCCCCCTCATAGTTTTGCAACAGCCATGCTATGTAGAATGTTCAGCAAGCCCGATAGTACCAAATTTTCCCCAGAATGGTTGTCATTAATAGATGTAGCTGTAAACACAACAATAATGAATTGGGCCCATTTTTTCTCTGATAATTTGGCGAAAGCCATAATAGAGTATAGGAGAAAGAGGAGTATCTCTTCTAGGGTTTACCCTCCATTTTTCATGAGTGCCTATATAATGGACGCAATCTGTTTTGGCTCCAAATTTCCTATCATGGGATGGAAGTGGATTGTGAAAGGCCCACTTCCCATTCATATATATCACAAGAATATGTGGGAGTCTCAGTTTCACCCCCGCTTTTACAAAATTTGTCAAGGGGTTATGTTGCCTATTCATAAACAGGTCTACAACAGGAATGCCCCTAGATTTTCTAGAGAAACTGAAGTAGATAACCTACCTATAGCCAGATGGTTTGGGGAGGAGACATTTACATATATTAGAGTATTCAGGAGCATTGCTTCACCACATGTCCTCCCATACTATGTCCCTGATAAGTTAATGGCTAGGGAGATAGCCTACCAAACAGCAGGAGGTGGTGGGATAAGCAAAGGATTGGAGGAACAGGAAAAGGCCATTTGGCCTACATTTCCATTGTAATGTGGTGCATTTGCACTGCACGATTTTGGACATACTTGTAAGGAAGCAGAGATTATGAAATCTCTTAAATTGGCTACAATTCCAGGAAGACAGTATGACCCAAATGGCACTGCCACAGACTTCACTACTATGGTGAAAGTGAAAATATTCACCTATGAGGAAGATTTATTCGATGACCTCTTCCTACAAAAAGAGACATTTTCGGAAGTAAAGCATATGGCTTCACTACTTTTTTCCCTAGATGATCTTAAGGCCTTCCACGAATACACAGAGAGGAGATTATTAGAGGTACCATTGGACCTACTACAGATTGAACCAATAAGGGAGCCAACTCCCAGTGTAAGCTTGGAGGAAAGCTCCAGAGAAAATTCTAAAGATAATTCTAGAGCAAAGTCGCAGGAGAAGTCTACCCATGAGTCACAACACTCAGAGCAATAGTCCTAGAATGGGGGTAGTAAAAACAAAGAGTCTGAGAGAGACACGGCTGGAACTACAGAAAAACCAGCCAAGCAAACCTCAGCGAAGGAACAGGCTGAAATTCACTCTACCTCCGCCCAGTCGGCAAAACCTCCAGTTGTTGATTTTAAAAAAGAATGGGAGCATTTTAATAAAAAAGCTCCATACAGAGGAACAAACATCTGAAGTACAGACTCCAAAGCACCAATCAACTCAAGAGGTTAGAGTGGAGAAAATTATAAGTACTCAAGATATAGAGCTCATTCCTGCCACCCCCACTTCTGAAATTGTTTTAAGAATTGAGGAAATTCCTCCCTTAGATGTGTTTTATAGCCCTATCCATAAAGCTGTCATCAAAAGGCAGAGGAAGAAAAGAAAGTTGGATGTTGCAGCTGTCACCACCCCCGACAATGAACCAATGGATATTGTTTGGAGAGATTCGCCCATGGACCCATTTGAGAACCTTACGAGACTGTCGCAATTTGCGGGAGCCTATGCTACGGCAACTATTGATAAAGCAACCGAGGTTCAAATGCTGCTAAAAGAAAAATAACAAAAGATCCTATTGTTGGAACAACAATTAGAGCAAGAAAAATCTAACCAACAAGCAAAGTTACAAATTCCCAAACTACAGCAGGAGTTTAAACAAATGCAAATACAACATCAAGCTAGCCTAGCAGAAAAGGACGCGCGAATTCAAGCTATGATAGAGAAGTATAAGGACAGTCCACAAATCGATCAGTTCGTAAAAGAAGCACTCAGCCTTAATGCCCAACTAATGCAACAAAAGGAACTTTTGTGCTAAGAAATCTCGCAAGTAATCCTTACTACGACATCAATGATAAGCTAACAAGCCAAGTCATCGACATGAGGCTTGAGTATGACGAAATCCATAAAAGGATTTCTGACTCTATCATCTGGCAAGAATCAGAAGATGGGAGAAACGCTGATTTGCCAAAACTGGAGGAGTCACATAAAGAAATTCTATTTGCAAACTGGGATTCTCGACTCAAGCAAGCAAAAATGGCAACAGCGGTCGTGGCAGCAGCAGCAAACAGTGTCATTGAAGTCATTAACGAAAATCTACATGGCGTCAACATGGTTACTGAATCTATACCAGGATTTCTTCCAAATGCCAATCAACTGGAGTAGCGATGGAGACAAGCAGCGAAAGAAAGGGAGGAAGTGATCAGGCAAATGAGCAAGCTGAACTAGGAAGCATACTGGCAATTCTTAGTCAAACCCTATAGCTAGTGGATGACCCTGCATTGCCTAACCACTTCCACACAGAAAATGGTGTCAGCACTGACAGATGTCGTATTTACTAAGCAATTGAAATCTACGATCGGCCAACCGACACAGTTCAAACCAATGACGGATGTCTACGATCTTGAGGATCACATGCAAAAGAATTAGTCACATTATTTTATTTCTATTTTAATTTCATTTTGCATAATTTGAGGAAGATCGTTTAAACTTCCTCAACGATTTTCGTAATAATCTATTTTAGGACCTACAGTTTTAGTATTTAAACCCCTCTCGTGCATTTAGAGAGAGGTCCAGAAATTTTATCAAAAACATTCTTCAAAACATGCACTTATGTACCTTTGAGGAGGTTCTAGTAGAATGAATGGAACAGGATCTATTTTCTTTTATATCTATCATGTTCTACTGAAATTGCACTTTTTCACTCTTAGATGATGTTGGATTGGTTGGAATTAGATCGATATTGCTGAAACGCATGAGCAGAGCTCATTACAAATGGTACTTTTATCTTGTGATTTTGTTTTATTTATGTATCAGGCAATAACTTTTCTTCAATTGCTTTATGTATGAAATTTTGAATTTCAGTTAGCATTATTGCACTTTTGTGTGTTGTTGGCTTTATTTTCCTGTTGAATACGTGAACGATTCTATATGCGATATATTTTTCGCAATCGTTTTGGCTAACTATTTATCCAAAGCAATTATTGTTAAACGATTTCATTTCTTATTGCAGTTGAATGATCTTTATTACCAATTGCTATAGGACATTATTGTAGATCGCATACCTTGTTTTTATTCTCGAGTATAGTTATAGTTAGATAGGTTTAAAACTAGGATATATGCATGTGATTAATAGTTTAGATTAGATTACACTTAGTTAAATCATTCCCGCATTACATCATATATCACCCCATCAACACTACCAAAATCTCTTTTGGGAAATTGGCCCCATTATCCCCAGTGGGAGCCAATACACCAAACGGAAAAGGAACTGCCAACCAAGGTCCGAACCGGGTGGTTTTCCCCCATGTTGTAGCAACAATTTTCGAGGTTTCAATAGGTTCCTAGGTCTAAACTTAGGAAAATTAAAATATTAATGGGTATTAATCAAAATATGGGTGAGAATGATCTCAAAGGCGGATCAAGTCATGTTTTAATCTTAGCCGTTGATTAGAGACTTAATTTTGGCTGTTGAAGACTCAATAGGAAAAGTATAAAATGGAGGGTTGGGGTTCATTTGGATACACACACACAGAGATTGAGGAAATCAATTTTCTGAGGTGAGATGTTCTTTGGAGGGAAATCAATTGGGGCGATCTTGCAGCTGAGGGGCAAAGAGAATCCGAGAGGAGGACTTTCTAGAAAATACAGAACAGAGAGCTTGCAGACAGGCAGCGCAATAGACGGGAGAGCTAACGCAGAAAGGTTGTATGTCACACAGAATCCAGAGCTATCGGAACTACCGGGAACTATCGGAACAGCTGGGAGAGATGACGCAGAGGCAAAGTAGTAGCTGGGAGAGCTGACGCAGAAAAGCTGCCTGTCACGCAAAATCCGGAACTGTCGGGAACTGCCAGAACTGTCAGGAACTACCAGAATTGTCAGGAACTACCAGAACAGCCAACGCAAAAATAGTTGGGGTTAGCCAGTCTTGTGTCGAATCAGCCAGAATTCTCCCAAGTGAAGTGTGGTAAAAATCACTCAGATTTTCTGCCAGTGTGGGCTGCAGAAGTAATTTGCTTCAGTATTCAGAAGAATAACTTGGTTAATGTATATTAAAAATCAAGTAGGTGAAGTAGATTCAGATTTTCTACAGCAGGGGTTCCTTCAAAGTGTAGGAATTTTCACGGTTTTTTTAATATAAAGTCAAATTTGCATGGGTAAAGGGACTACCCAGGGCCATAAAAGAGCATCAGGCCCTAACAAATGACGCTACAACACCTATAACAGAACCTACATTCGGCCCTATGGCATCCCACCGTTGGACTTTCCTTATAGCTAGTTTCAGTTTGTCGTAGAGCTGACATGAAGCTTGATATTGTTTTGGAGCAAACTTTTGAAGGAGTTTTGGAGCACATTTGGAAAACGTTTTGGAGCAAACTTGAAGGTTGATTTGAGTAGGGTCAAAAACAAATCTAATGTACCATTGACCCATTGATTGTGCATGAGCATTGACAGATTTTGAAAACTAGATTAAGGACAAACTTGAAGAGATTTTGAAGGAAGATTTAAGGATAGATTTGAAGGAAGCTTTGGACAATTCAGTTCAAGGGGGTTATAGCCTCCTTCCTATTAGAGCAGGAAAACACAAGGGAGTTGATGCTCCTTATTAGTTACAGCTATCAAAATCCCAAGGGATTGTAGCTTCCATTGAGTTGGAGCTCATAAATATTGGAAATTGTTATCTCTTGATATATATACAATAAATTTATCAATCTATTCTTATAACTGAATTTTCCATGTAAATTCGATACACTCTTGTTAATAATCGCTTGAAATCTAATTTATTGACTAAAAAAAAATTGAAGGAGCTCAATATTGATTCACCCCCCTCTCAGTATTATTGATATTTCCAACATTTTGCAAGTTTATTCTTCATCCAAAAAGACTTCCAACTTCTGAGTTTCGGAGGTAGTTTTGTTGGCCAATTTATCATCTGCATAGAAGGCCGAGCTATTCTCCAGAGGCAGTGCGAATTACCAAATTAGCCAGTGCAAGTTGTTGGAGGCAATGTGAGTTGCCAAAATGAGCTTCCAAAGGTCATGCAAGCTTTCCAGTGGTAGTGCAAATTTTTCAAAGGGTTGTGTAAGTTAGACAAGAAGCAGTGCAAATTGTTGGGGAGCCTATGCGAGTTGCCAGAGAGGCAATGCGATTTGCAGAAGGGAAACTGTGGGGTTTTCCTAGTTTGATTTGATCAGCAATGGTGAAGATAAATTTGCTGAAGCTTTACCAATGAGAGGCAAGCAGTTTATGTAATTTCTCAATAGCAGATTTGTTGAAAATTAATAATAAAACCCTCAATCTAAAAATTGGTTTTTCCCACATGGGTTTTTCTAGGGACATAAAACATTTGTCATTTGTGTGACTGGTTTCTCGTGTATTTTGCTACAATTTTATTTGGCGAATGGTGTTATTTATGTTTTGTATTCATTACTTTCAGCTAATAAATTAATTTTGTTGTGTATAAGTAATCAAAATAATTAAATGGGTTAATAGCACCTTCTGGGTAGCAAAAATTTCACATGATCATCACTTGGATCAATTCGGCGTCTTTAAGAGATTTTGGCTTGTTGCCACAAAATATAGGAAACCTTGGAGAGGGAAACCCTACAAGGCATAAACTAGACCAAGAAGCAACAATTGGGTAGTGGCCCACTGTCACCATAGCCAAAACCCCCTGCTCTTTACAGATTTTCACCGAGAGGAGTCTCAATAAGAGAGATGTCACTTATGATAGTTATTCTAGGGTTAATTTATAAGATGACCTCACTAGGACCTCTTCAAGAAAGATACAATTTAGGTTTGAGGCCCCACAACGAAACAATTCGCTTTCTATGATAAGACCTAGAAAAGAAGGCACAAGACCTGGGGTTTGATAAATTTGACGAGAGTTGGAGCATCCAAAGGTCAAGGTAAAGACAAAAGGTTTCCTACAATGTATACCAGCTATGCCAAGGCTCATGAAACCTTCAAGAAAGCCCTTAAGTTGAAGCAAGAAAACTAGGGTTTCCCTCTTAGGCAAACAACTAGGGCAAAATCGTTTATGGATGAAAATGAAGTGGATGCCCACCAAAAGGAAAGGTTTTGTGGATAATACTATCCGCTTGATGTTTAGGCTCTCCAACCAACAAAAATAATCTTGCCTAGGTGTTGTAGCTACTACAACACCCTCCAAAATTTTCGACTTCGTCCAATTTCGTAGCCCCTTTAATCTTTGTGAAAGACCATGTTTGCCTTTTGCCTTTTGCCTTTTGTTTGAAATCTTCTAACTGTTGAAGCCATTCTAAGATTTCTCAAGTTAGAGCGCACTTCTTGTGCACAGATGTCATGCACTATTCACTGACAAGCTTGGTGCACTTCCTAAACCTAGTGCCAACGCACTTTTATTGCTCAGTGCAAGTGCACTTGATAGTGATAGACAAGCATACCTAGCGCACTTTTGGGCACTATGGCAGACTTCAAAGGCCCGACTAGCTCGCATGTGCGAACAACTTATATATAGAGGGTTTGCTAGTTTGTGTAGCATTGAATGGTGTTCTAGTCTCAAGACTTGGTGGAGAGGCTAAAACACAGGAGTTCTTCAAAACCCAGAAATAGTTTCTGGAAATTCCACCTAAAGATCGCTCAATTAAATTAATTGACCATAATTAAAAAATTCATGACTTAGGAAAAGTGGTTAAATAATAGGAATTAATTGAGAAAGGTGTGAATCATCTAGAAACTCACACGGATCGACTTGGAGATGATCTCAACCATAGAGTAAGCTTTAATCGTTGTCGTTGGAGTCCCAACTGGAGATTATAAGAAGAGGTCGATGGGTAGATGGAGGACACACTATTTCAACTACTCAGTTGCCCAAACAGTTCCAATGCTTAGCTGCAGGAGTGATTAAGCAGTGGAGATCGAGCTAGGAGGCAAGTAGTAGGTGGCAAGAGAGGTCTACAGTTATCTGAAGGAATTTTCCAATTCCAAAGAGTCAAAAAGAGGGGGCCAAAATTTTTCTCCAAGAAGCAATGTAGCGACTGTGGAGATGCTTCAGCAAGGAAGTTCGATTTGGTTGAATGCGAGGGACTGTGGAGATGATTCTAGGTTAATTAATCATGCCAGAGCATCTAAAATGTTTTGTTTGTTTCAAAAATTTTGGATGACCGATGTTATAAACAGTTAAAGACAGGTGTTTAAATTTTAATACTTGCCAAATAAAATGAAAGGGTTGTTTATTTATCTTCAGATAGTTAATTGATTTTAATTGAATGAATAGTAGAGTTTTAAAGAATTACAACATACTAAATATTCAAACTGAATATTTAATTAATTATAAGAGAGAATGTAGGTAAACAATGTTTACCTTCTCAACAAAATGTATTTAATCTTGTAAAGATGGGTGTGACAATTTATAGATATAGAGGAGTTTATAACAACAGACAGTTTTATAAACTAATCTCTAATTGTTGATTATAACTTCACAGGGGATTTAAGATGGACTGATATTCAGTCTAATCTTACCCAAATTTCTCCATAAAAGCTTAAATACATGAAAAAAAACATAATGAAATGAACACATAAGAAAAACTCACAAGGAGACAAACTATTTGAGGCAAATCTAGAATCCTTTCATTAATTTGAAGCAAATCTCCAGTTTGATTACAATTCTTCTTTGAAAGCTCATCCAAGGGTTCAACCCATAATAACCCGAAGGAAGAGTTATTTATACAAAATGAGAGATCTTCTAGAGACATCCTTTAACAAAATACAAAAATAGTACAAAAATATAGGAATCCCAAAACAGCTGAGTCGCTAGCACTATCTTCAAGGAATATGTTGATGATTTGGCCCCGAAAAATTGTTGCCTCATTGTCTATCAGTTGGTGATGGAAGTTACTCAATGATTTCACACGAGTGATCCCATCTATCTTCACTTGGTATAGAAAGATTAATCAGTTTTCTGTAGACTTCATGAACCTTGATATACTTTTCAAATGTAGGCTTATTAACAAAGATATGTTTGATTGCATGCTTGATTATTAAATCAAAGTTCAAAGCCTCTAAGAATTCCTTCCCTATAAGGTGACCTTTAATACCTACAAATTTAGCTTTATCAATTGCAATTGTATAAAGCTTTTGACAATATTCCTCCAAACTGATTAACTTGTCATTTGGTGCCACTAATTCTGGCAATCCTCTTTGGTTGAGCAAGTTGAACTTGAAATGAAACCTTTGGACAACAGTTTTCAAGGTCTGGCATCTTGTCTCCAACTGAGTCATGAGATTCTTTTTCTACAAAACTTTCTTAATCTCCAAAATAGTTTTTGTCCTATCAACACTCTGAATCTCTTCCAATTCGGCCCTGGTTTTTGAATTGAGTACTTTAATCATATTTGTAGCTTCACTTCATTTTTCCTTAAGGAGTGCTCTGACTTCTTCAATAACTGTATGCCATCTATTAATGAGTTCTTCCTATTCAAACATACTCTGTATTGAGGGCCAAACTTCAGTTATAGTTTTACTAAGCCTACAAGTGCTACAATAATCGACTAAGGAAAATAGTGGAAAGCATTGATGTAAAGATTGATGAAGACCTTCCAGAAGAAGAAATTGAAGAACACGAAGTTGATCCTTTCATTGAAAAAGAAGAAATAGATCAAAAAGAATCCAAGGAAAAAGAACCACCTCATACCCATTCAAAGATGAAGTTTCTCCAAAAATATCATCCAGAAGAGCAGATTATTGGCAATAGAGATGAAGGGATGCAAACCTGTAGAAGGATGATAAGTACACCAAAGAAAAACGATATTGTTCTTCTATCCATGATAGAAGCAAAAACATATACTCAAGCAAGTAAGGATCCTCATTGGGTAAAAACCACGGAAGAAGAGATGTCCCAAATTGAGAAGAATGAGACATGGGAGCTGGTACCTCGTCCAAAGGACAAAAACATTATAGGAACCAAGTGAGTATTCAAAAACAAAATGAATGAAGATGGACAAGTCATCAGAACCAAGGCAAGGCTTGTTTGTAAAGACTATTCACAAATTGAAGGAATTGACTTTGAAGAAACATTTGCACCAGTAGTTCGTGTGGAAGCTATCAAGATGTTCTTGACATTTGCTTGCTCAAAACGATTCAAAATCTATCAAATGGACGTAAAATCAGCATTTCTGAATGGGGAACTCAAGGAAGAAGTCTACATGGAGCAACCAGAAGGGTTTGATCTAACAGAAGGAAAAGACTTAGCCTGTAAGTTGAAAAAGGCATTATATGGATTGAAACAAGCTCCTAGAGCTTGGTATGCAAGATTGAATCACCATCTACAACACCAAGGCTGCAAGAAGGGAGTGGCAGGAAGTAATCTCTACATAAAGACGGATGAAAGTAAGTTACTAGTCACACTCGTTTATGTTGATGATCTGATTTTTGCTAGCAATAATGATGATATGACCCATGAATTTTCTCAAAACATGTCAAAAGAGTTCGAGATGTCAATGATAGGAGAGTTATCTCACTTCCTTGGACTACAAGTATCTCAAACCAAAGCAGGATTGTTTATATCTCAAGCCAAATATCTTAAAGACATGCTTAAAAGATATGGAATGGAATACTATGCACCCATGAGCACACCTATGACCACAAATTGCAAATTGAGCAAAAATGATGACTCCCCTCCAGTAGATGCAACTCATTACAGGTCAATAATTGGAGCCCTTCTGTACTTAACTGCTACGAGACCCGACATAAGCCAGGTAGTAGGAATGGTGGGAAGACTTCAATCTGCTCCTAAACAATCCCATTTGTTCGCTGTAAAAAGAATTCTCAGATATCTGAAACGAACTCCTGATTTCGGTCTTTGGTACCCTAAGAGCTCAACACTAACTATAACTGCATACATCGATTCTGATTGGGCCGGAAGTGTAGATGATCGAAAAAGTACTAGTGTAAATGCATTCTTCCTGGGAGACTGTTTAGTATCTTGGCTCAGCAAAAAACAGACATCCATATCATGGTAAATTTTAGGCGCAAATTATAGCCCAAAGGCAAATTTCAGGGTATTTACATTTTAAGAGGGCGAATTTTTTATTAAAAACCCTTTTCATATAGTTAGCCCCAATTTTATTTAAAAAATGATTAATTTTTTTTATTTTAGCCCAAAATAAAAATGGGCGGATAAATTAACCAAACATTCATTTGGCCCGATTCGCTGGTTTTGGGAAATCGTATTCCCTTAAAATCGCTGAATTTTGATATTTGCCCCCGGTTTGGGAGATTGAAATCGCCATATTTCTAATTTACAGTTTGGTTTTCTAGTTTGGGAGTGGTTTGTGAGGGTCGATTTGGTTGTAGAAATTTCTCATTTCCCACCCCGGTTTTCAGTTTCACCTTATTTCTCCCATATAGTTAAATGCCCTTTCCCATATCCATACATTCAACAACTGAAAAAATAAATTTTTGCTGAAAACACAAATTCTGGAAATTTTACAGAATGCTGGAAAATGCAGAAATAAAAAATCAGCAGGTACAAACAGTCATTTAACACATTTGAACACAGTGATTTTTGGTCAATGTGACCCTGGAAAAACCCCCTACAACTCTTAGGGAAAACCAGTTCAAGAGCTCTTCTTTATTTCTGAAAATGCCTTTTTTTACAGTGAGAAATATTCAGCAAATAATCAGCAAGCAAATTTACAACTTATCACTTTTCCCGTGCCTCACAGCAAACTGGAAATTATAGCAAACAGGACAACAATAAATGTTGTACGGCCTCTTCGATTTTCGTGCCCACTTTCAGCATTAAATGCTACTGTACGACCTGCATTAAATGCGTTGTACGGACTGCAATAAATGCATTGTATGGACCTCGATTTGCGTGTAGAAAAAACAACAAACTACTCGATTTCTGTGCAAACCAGCTGTATGGATTTCTAGAAAATCGTGCCAAAATCAGCCTCTCACTGTGTGCTGAATTAGTTGTACAAATCTGCTCAACTGCTGCCTTGGAATGTGTGCCAAGCTGTTGTCTCCTTCTCCTCCTTGTCCAGAAATCTCCCTTGCTCTCTTGCTCTCCTTCTCTCAATCTGCTCATGAAAGAATGAATGATCTTTTCCTCATTTTCCTCCTTTAATATAACTCCAAGTGACTTTTGGGTGATCTCTAAATCCAATGGCTGAAATAGATTTAGATCAATGGCTGAGATTAAATGCACATTTAAATCTCACTCTCTATTTTTTAATTCACCCACTTTAATAAAGACCCACTTAGTCATTTATTTCCAAAGTCACTTTTCCTTTCTAATTTTTCATTGACTTTATAAAAGTCACTTTAAAATTAGATTTAGTAACTTTATCACTTAAAGTCACTTTTAAATTAGATTTTAACTTTAAAAAAATTATAAAGTCACTTTAGGAGAAAAATTAAAATCTTTTGGACACTTTTCCCTAGGCAAAGATCAAAGCCTAAGGGAACCACCTGTCCTCCGGTACCAAATTTCAACACTCCCTCTTACCGAGGAAGGTGTTCCTCACCACACCCATCTTGTCTCTGAAGTAAACATGCTTGCCCCGTGGTAAGGCTTTGGTAAGAATGTCTGCTACCTTCTCATCAGTGGAAATATACTCAAGCTTCACAGCTCCCTTCTGAACATAGTCTCTGATGAAATGATATCTGATTCCGATATGCTTTGACCTGTCATGAAATACTGGATTCTCTGTGAGTTTAATGCAACTCTGATTATCATAGTAAATCACTGAAGGTCTTAACGACTGACCAAATAAGCCAAACAACATCTTGCGAAGCCAGATGGCCTCACAACTAGCTAGACTGGCTGCCATATACTCTGCTTCTGCTGAACTCAGTGCTACTGACTGCTGCTTCCGGCTGAACCATGACACTATTGCTGAACCCAACCCAAAACAGCACCCTGAAGTGCTCTTCCTATCAGAAGCACAACCTGCCCAATCAGAATCAGTGTATCCTACCAATCTCACTCCATCTCCCTGCCTGTAGTCCAGACCATAATCCACTGTCCCCTGCAAGTACCGCAAAATGTGTTTTGCAGCCACCCATTGAACCTTCCTAGGCTCACACATAAACTGACTCATCGTGTTGACTGCAAAATAGATATCTGGTCTCGTGTTGACCAAATACATCAAGGAACCAATCAGCTGCCTGTACAATGTAGGATCCCAACTCGGAATCCGAAGCATGAAGCTTCTTCCAGTTGGTGATCATCGGTGTCGACATGGGTCTACAATCCTCCATGTGGAATCTGCTAAGGATGTCCACAATATACTTCCCCTGTCCCAGGAAGAAATGCCCTCCTCCTGCCACACCTCCAAACCCAAAAAGTAATGCATCAAGCCAATGTCCTTCATCTCAAACTCCGTCGCAAGATCTCTCTTGCAGTGCTCTATGAGTCTCTCTGCACCTGTAATGACCAAGTCATCCACATACAGCACCAGAATGAGAGGTTCCTCACCTATCACAATAAAGTAAAGGTTCGGATCTGCCTCACTCTTTGTGAAACCCATCCCCTGCAAATAAGTATCTATCCTGGAGTACCAAGATCTGGGAGCTTGCTTCAGGCCATAAAGGGCCTTCTTCAGTCTGCACACATGGGACTCCTTCCAATGCACCTCAAAGCCCTGTGGCTGCTCAATGTACAGCTCCTCCTGTATGAAGCCATTGAGAAATGTGGTCTTCGCATCCATCTGGTGGATCTTCCAACCCATCTCTGCTGCTATCGATATAATGGA
>APFE030462879.1:0-42537 GCA_000404065.3 Pinus taeda | reverse complement strand
ATCCTTGCGGAAAGAGGGCTAGTAAGCCAGTTCACTGGTCTCTGGCCCTCTCCGAGATCAGTTCAGAAATGGGTAGAGTGCAACTGGAGCGCGATGATACAAGGGAAGATAGCCATCAGATTCTGCGGAAGAGGCTATTTCACATTCCTCTTTGAAACGAAAGAAGACAAGAACCTCATATTCAGAAACGGCCCCTACTTCATGGATTCAAGAGGTATTTACTTGAATATATGGACTCCAAACTTTGATCCGGAAATGGACATTCCAAATGCAGTTCCAGTTTGGGTCCGGCTCCCCCATTTTCCGCTCCACTGTTGGGGAGACAAATCAATAAAGACAATAGGGAACGCAGTAGGAAAATACATCGATAGATCGGAGCCAAGGGAGAACATGCATGCGTGCGCAAGGATCTGCGTGGAAGTAGACCTAGGGAAAGGTCTGCCGGAAGCCATCAAGATCAAGGTAGACCAATGGACGCATATCAAGCAGCTGGACTATGAGAAGCTTCCCTTCAAATGCAAAGTATGCCACTAGTATGGTCATTTCGCAAATAGATGTAGTAAGTCAAAAATAAATGAATCTGCTGACAATGAGGAAAACCCTGAAGGCTCATGGGAACCAGTAAAAAGGAAAAAGCCTTCCTCTTCCCAAGGACCCAGCTCTAAACCGCCTCAGGAATCCCCCCCTCCACCTCCCCCTCCCAGCTCAGCATTCCCTTCATCCTCCAACCCCTTCGAATCCCTGTCCGTTGAAGAACCTTCTTCCCCTCCCTCTTCCCCCGGAGCAGCTTCCTCTCCCACTCGCATGATCTCCCTCCCTTCCCCCCCTCCAACCATAGAGAGAATCCTCACCAGAAACAAATTGAAAGAAGCTAGTCAATCCACAGATCCCCCGAGAAAAGCTGGTCGAAAGTCAAACAAAGAGCTCAGAGATGAAACAGCTGCAAAAGAGATGGCAACGGGAGCGCAACAACCAATAGACTCATACCTAGGCAAGCTGAAAGGAAGCAGAGAAAAAGCAAAGGAGAGGAGTGGTCCTCACCCAACAAATGGTAAATAATGATCTTGGTCTCTTGGAACTGTAGGGGGATGGGCTCTCCCTTAAAACTAAAAGCAATCAGGGATTTATTAAAACAGGAGCAGCCTGACCTTCTCCTCATCCAGGAGACCAAAATTTCAGCACAAGACTTTCAATATCAAAGCCAAAACTTCAAAAACTTCACTGGGGTATCAACAGGCTCAGAAGGTGCCTCAGGAGGAATAGGAATAATATGGAATAAGAACAAATGGGAAATCATCAATTCTCAATTTTGCAACTGGTGGGTAAGAACAGATTTGAAAAACAAAGGATCTCAGGAAATCTACTATATATACAACATATATGCCCCAAATCATTACAGGGACAAAGGCCGCTGTTGGGACACCATATCCTCAGACCTTCAATCCGTGCAAAATAGGAACATAATTATTGGGGGAGACCTGAATTTAATAAGAAACGTGGAAGAAAAGTTGGGAGGAAACTACCACGCAGATCCCTCAAGAGACATGCTAGAATCCATAATATAGTCACACAATCTGATGGACATTCCCCTATCCAACGGAAAATATACATGGAGTAACAAAAGAACTGGCTCCTTCAACATTAAAGAGAGATTGGATAGATTTTTACTCCAGGAAGGAATCGCTGCAAGTTTCCAGTTTATTAAGAGCCAATTAATTCATGCTTCGGCCTCCGATCACAAACCTGTGATTTTAAATCTGGACAAAGGCAAAAACTTGAGGCCTCTCCCTTTCAAGTATAACAAAATATGGGATCTTCAAGAAGAATTTCGCACTCTCATCCAAAACCAGTGGGCCAAGGAAGTAAACGGATCGCCCTACTATATATGGGAAACAAAGTTAAAATTACTAAGAGCAGTCATCAAATAGTGGGCAAAGGAAGCAGCGATTTTGGAAAATAAAAAAAATCAGATTTACTCATGAAGATGGAGCAGTGGAATAAGGCTAAAGAAAACACACAATATACAAGTGAAGATTTAGATCATGAAAAAGAAATGTACAGGGAACTCTATCGACAGAATAGAGCAGAGGAAGAGGACCAAAGACAGAAATCTTGTTGCCTTTGGCAGCTGGAGATAAAAATACATCCTTTTTTCACAACAATATAAAGCTCAGGCGAGCTGGAAACCAGATAGACAAAATAGAGGTTGAGGGAAAAGAGATTAGCGACCAAGAAGAAATTAAAGAAGCAGCTTACAACCATTTTAAATCTCTCCTTTCTACTGCTCCTCAGCAAACGGACAGCCCTGACTTTCTTAGTGCAGTAGAGAGCAAAATATCAGATTCTCAAAATAAAGAGTTGGATCAGGACATCACAGAAGAGGAAATCCGAGCAGCAACCTTCAGTATGCAGCAGGACAAGGCCCCGGGTCCGGATGGGTTCACGGTCGCCTTCTACCGAAATCATTGGGAAACAATCAAAAAAGACTTTGTGCGGATGGTAAAGAATGTATTCAAAAATCACAAGATGGGAGAAAATACCAAGTCTTCGCACATAGCTCTTATTCCTAAGGAAGTGAATCCTCTCTCTTTCGACAGGTTCCGCCCCATATCCCTTTGTAATGTATCTTACAAGATTGTAACCAAAATTCTAGCCAACAGGCTCAAAAAACTTCTTCCTCACTTAATATCTGAGAACCAGGGAGGTTTTGTCCCGAGCAGGCAAATCACTGACAACGTCATCTTGATCCAAGAAGCTATCCACAGCAGCTTCAACAGAGGGGAAAGAGGAATGATAATCAAACTCGACATGGCAAATGCTTTTGATAGAGTCGACCACTCTTTTTTAACAGCAGCTCTCAAAAGATTCGGGATTTCAAAAAACTTCATAAGCATTATCAATGGGTGCATCTCCAACCCTTGGACCGCTCCCTTGATCAATGGCCGCCCCAACAATTATTTTAGAAGCTCCAGAGGGCTGAGACAAGGTTTCCCTCTCTCCCCCTTCTTATACATCATTATTGTTGAGACTCTGAGTATTCACCTAGAAAACCTCCGCAGGCAAAAAGAGATCACTGGAATACGTATAGAAAGAGGGACCAAAGAGATCAATCATTCGCTCTTCGCGGATGACACCCTACTCATTGGGGGAGCTTCCAGCTTAATGGCAAAAAGATTCAAGAAAGTGTTGGATGCATTCTTAGCAGTCTCAGGAGGGAAGCTGAACAACAGAAAATGCAAGATCTATACTTGGAATGTCCCTCTCCAAATCCGACAAAGAATATCCTTGATCCTGGACATCCCAGTGCAAAGGAACTGGAGTTTTTTCTCTTATTTAGGTCTGCCTCTAGCTAAAGAAACAGTCAAGGCTGAGATTTGGGTCAAACACATAGAAAAGATGAGAGGCCTCCTACAGAGTTGGGGAGTGTCTTGGTTGAACTTGGCAGGCAGATCGATTCTTATTAAGGCCATCCTCTCTGCTCTCTCAATTTATCAATATGCAGTCACTATGGCCCCGGCAAGCATTCATAAACACATGGAACTTATCCTACAAAGTTTCCTCTGGCAGGGAGGAAAACAGGAGACCAAGAAATTTAGCCTTGTCAAATGGGATCAGGTAACCTTACCATATGAAAAGGGAGGGATATCCATCAAAATACCGAGCCTCTCCAATCGGGCTTTGGGTTTTAAATTGATCTGGAGAATTCTAACTGGAAAAGGATCGTGGTGGGTGGAGTTCATAAAAAGGAAATATCTCACTGGCCCGAACTCTAATCTTCTCTCTAAACCAATAGCTGAAAGACCCTGCAACCCGGTGTGGAAACTCATTAAAGAAGTGCTTCCCTAATTCAGAGAAAACACATCCAAATTCCCTGGAAATGGTAAGAATATCAATATTTGGTCAGATAGAATTATGGGCTCTAAGCCGAGAAATCTACTCCAAGCCCTTCGACCTCTACAGATCTGGATGGATGAAAGAAATCTAACCACCTTGTTCGATATATCAACATGGAATCATAACAATTGGCAAGACTGGAAGGACCTTCAACTTCCCAATGACCTCAGAGATCTCTGGTCCAATCTCAAGTCCTCTCTCTCTGGTTCTGCGCCTACTAATACAGGGGTTGAAGACAGGTATATTTGGGATCCCAGTGGAGGTAAATTCACGGTAAAAGAGGGGTACAAAGCTTTACAGGCCACTACTCAAACAACAAATTGGAATCTTTACACAACTGTCTGGAAATCAGAGTGTCTCCCAAAGATCAAACATTTTAATTGGACTCTCCTTAAAGGTAAGACCCTTACTACTAAGAACCTAAGAAAAAGAGGAATTTTGGGACCTTCAATATGTTGCTTCTGTCGAGCAGAGGAGGAAACCATTCAACATATTTTCCTTCTCTGTCCCTTTGCCCAAAGCTGCTGGAAACAAGTGACAAGTCCCATGGAAATTAGTGAAAGCTTCGACCATATCTCCTCTCTTCAGAAAAATTGGGGGAAATGTTATCCCTTCCCCAAGAAAGGCAAACATAATATCAACAGACTGTGGAAATGCATTCCAGCCACTCTATGTTGGCAAATTTGGCTAGCTAGGAATAACTACGTCTTCAACAACAAAAAGCCTATCATGGTCAGTATCCTAGCTAAAACAACAGCCATCATCTCTGAAACAATAAGCACAAACCTCATCGTCCTCCCAGATCAGTCAAGCTGGCAGCAAGCAGAGATGGATTGGTACAATAAATTCAGCCTCAGTTACACCAACATTCAACATTCCCAAACAAAAGCACACAAGAAAAGGATACACTGGAAACTCAGAGGATCCAAGGAAGAGGTCAACCAGTGGATATTAGATCAGAAGCGTCCTACTCTGCATTTCGGTGGTGCTTCCAAGAATAACCCAGGGAAAGCTGGAGCAGGGGGCATCATAGAAAATCATAGTGGAAAAACTATTGTAAGCTACGAATGGGGTCTGGGGAAAGTCTCTAACAACGTGGCTGAAGCGTACAGCCTCCTTCTTGGCACCTCCATTTTGAATAGGCTGGGAATCAGAAATACAATCATTTTGGGGGACTCAGCCATCATTATAGCAGCCTTGGTCTCGGGAGCAGATTTTAATAAAGCAGCCCTTAGCAACATAAAGCTCAGGATACAGGACAATCTTAGAAATATGGGAGACACGATGTTCAAGCATGTTTTAAGGGACAACAACACTGAAGCGGATTTTTTCGCCTCTAAGGCCGTCAGCAGACAGAGTGGACAAATCAGAGAGAATGAGCGCATCTATGTCAACGCAATTCCTTAGCAGCTTAAGTTGTTCGACAAATCCTTTGAACAGCAACATCAGTACACCTCTGAACCCAAGTCACTTCAGTTATCATGCATATCTAGACTTTTTCTGCCTCAATCTCGACAAACTGATTTCAACCCGCCCCCTCGAGAACTGTGTGTCATCTCCCTCTCAGCATGCAATCCGGCTCGCTCTTGAGACCCGATCTCACCATGTACCACGTGATTCCATCTCTGGGAATTCTGGTATATGTCCCTTTGCAATCCTTATTGACTGCATCAAGAATATTATGTATGATTTAGAGCCTGCCCAAATTCATGAATATATCCCGTACCTCCTGCTCGCCCAGCCCACCTGGATGTTCTATAAACTTCCCACTCCCCTCGCTCATCCCAAAACTCTCTCGCCCTCCCCGAAGCAAAGCAGAGGAGTAGTGTTCGGCCCCCTGCTCCCGGATACTCACTGCAATAGAAATAGTCAGCACCCTTGTTCCCCCAAGCTTCAAATCTTCCCCCATCCTGCCCATCTCAGATTCAATCCTCCTCTTCGGCAGCAAAGGAAAGAATCAGCGTCTGGCACCCAGCCTCAGGAGTTTGGCAGCAACAGCGGTCAATTCCAACTCACTTCTTCAGTGAGATCTTCTTCTTCTTCACTCACCCGGATCCAGAAGCTCTGCAACAAGCGAGGCAGTCCCCTGAGCATCACTGAAGCGCGCTTCCCCTCTAAAGGATTTAGGTATAACTTTTGTGATCTTCAGGTTCATTTGTCACTGACTCTCTACTACTCCACGGCTGTCCTCTTCTCTTTTAGCTCCTTAGCCATGGCGGAGACTTCAGAAAACAGAATGCAGAACGAGAATCAGGACGGCAGAGACCCAACTGAGAACCCGCTGGACCGTGTGCTCGGCAACAACACCTGCACGCTCTGCAAACAGCATTGCTTCATGATAGCCAGGTTCATTAAGCATTTCAACGATCTCAAAGAAGACTTTCAGGATGATAGCCGATCTAAGAGAAAAAAACTGGAAAAACAAAGAGCCGAGATCGAGAGCTTAAAAGAAAAATGTAATCACATGGAAGAGGCCATATCCCACATCAAAAATGTCACTCAGAGCATGCAAGCTGAGGCATCAACCAAAGCAAGCATCAAGAAGGAACCTCAGATCGAAGACTCTGTCAACCAGTTTTGGTAATCAATCAAATGTCCAGTAAATTTTGCTTACTCGCAGGTCTTTTTGTAAGGCAATACAGCCGTTTCTTATTTCAGTCTATCATTTTTAAGTTTATTCTCAAGAAGTCAGGGTCTGCGCACCCATTTTGGACTTCTCTCCTTCTCTCTCCACTCTTTGTAACAGCTCTTGCTATTAGCAGTTTTTTATAATAGAAAAGTATCCGATCGTGTTAGAAAGAATAATAAATAAATTAAAAAAAAAAAAAAATCAAAGCCTTAGGGAACCACTTGCCCTCTGGTACCCAAATTTTAACACTCCCGCTTACCAAGAAAAGTGTTCCTCACCACTCCCATCTTGTCTCTGAAGTAGACATGCTTGCCCCGTGGTAAGGCTTTGGTGAAAATGTCTGCTACCTGCTCATTTGTGGAAATGTACTCAAGCTTGACAACGCCCTTTTGGACATTGTCTCTAATGAAGTGATACTTGATCTCAATATGCTTTGACCTGTCATGAAAAACTGCATTCTCTGTGAGTTTTATGTAACTCTAATTATCACAGTAAATTACTGAAGGTCTCAATGCTTGACCAAATAGACCAAACAACATCTTGCAAAGCCATATGGCCTCACAACTAGCCAAACTAGTAGCCATATACTCTGCCTCAGCTGAGCTCAATGCAACTGACTGTTGTTTCCGACTAATCCACGACACAACTGCCGAACCCAACCCAAAACAACACCCGAAAGTACTCTTCCTATCTAAAGCACAACCTGCCCAATCTGAATCTGTGTACCCTACCAGTCTCACTCCATCACCTAGTCTATAATCCATACCAAAATCCACATTCCCCTGCAAGTAACGAAGAATGTGTTTTGTAGCCACCCAGTGCACTCTCCTGGGCTCACGCATGAACTGACTCATAGTGTTAACGACAAAACATATATCTGGTCGGGTGTTGACCAAATACATCAAACAACCAATTAGTTGTTTATATAGAGTAGGATCCACCATCTCGGAATCAGAAGCATGAAGCTTCTTCCAGTTCGTGATCATAGGTGTAGACATGGGTTTGCAGTCCTCCATGTGAAATCTGCTAAGAATATCCACAATGTACTTCCCTTGTCCCAGGAAGAAATGCCCCTCCTCCTGCCACACCTCTAATCCCATAAAATAATGCATCAATCCGATATCCTTCATCTCAAACTCTGAAGCAAGATCTCTCTTGCAGCCCTCAATGAGTCTCTCTACACCAATGATAATCAAGTCATCAACATACAACACCAGAATGAGAGGCTCCTCACCCACCACAATGAAGTATAGGTTCGGATCAGCCTCACTCTTTGTGAAACCCAACTGCTGCAAGTATGTATCAATCCCCGAGTACCAAGCTTTAGGAGCTTGCTTCAGGCCATAGAGTGGCTTTTTCAATCTGCATACATGAGACTCCTTCCCATGCACCTCAAAGCCCTGTGGCTGCTCAATATAAACCTACTCCTGAATGAAGCCATTGAGAAATGCGGTCTTCACATCCATCTGGTGGATCTTCCAACCCATCTCTATTGCAATCGATATAATGGAGCGAATAGATGTATACTGAGCTATGGGAGTGAAGGTCTTCTCATAGTCAACTCCCTCTACTTTTGAGAACCCTCTCGCCACAAATCGAGCTTCGAACTTCTCGATGCTGCCATCTGCAGCATGCTTTATCTTGTAGAGCCATCTGGAAGTAACCACTGATTTACCTTCACTCCTCGGCACTACCTCCCAAACATCATTCTTCATAATAGAAGAATACTCCTCCATCATGGCCTCTCTCCAAACCTGCTGGTTGGCTGCCTCCTCATAACTAGAAGGCTCGGACTCAACAATGCTTGTTACCAATGCCATGTAACTACAGAACTGCTCGGGTGGTTTACTCTATCTAACCTATCTCTTTGGCCCAGCCACTGATGTGGCCTCGCGCAAAGTATCTTGAAGCCACTTGGGCTTCCTCTTCCCTAAGCAAACTTCTCCCACCGGAGTGAAAGAATTCTCATCATCATCAGAAGCCTGAACTCCTGAAGGCCTACCAACTGACCTCATGCCTGAATCTGTGCTTGTAGATGTTGAAGTACCGTGCGAACTGTCCATTAGTGGACTACCCTGTGAACTGCTCTGCGGACTACCCTACATGCTGCCCGAAGAACCACCAACCTAACTCTAAGAACCACTGCTCACTGATGGACCTGACATTGTAATCGATGTAACTCCTCATCCCTGACCACTAGATCCCTGTGACTGACTCAGCTGTTCCTGAGGGTCTGCTGACTTTGGATACTCTAACTCTCGTGACCTCCTAAATGCTCTCTCCTCCTCGAACTTCACATCCCGCCTGACAACCACTTTCCTCTACGCAGCAATATAAATCCGATAAGCTTTCGAGGTCTCGTTATAACCCACAAAGATGCCCTTGTCTGCAGTGAGATCTAGCTTGGTCTTGTTCTCCTTGGGGACATAGGAATATGTAAGGCACCCAAAGATACAAAAGTGCCCAACATCAGGCTTCTTCCCAGAAAAAGCCTCCTCCGGAGTCACATTCCCCAAGGCACGATGTGGACTCCTGTTCTGCAAGTACACAGCAGTGTTGCAGGCCTTTACCCACAAAAATAAAGGCAACCCCTAATCATGAAGCATGGCTTTCGCAGCCCCTGTAATGGATCTGTTCTTCCTCTCTGCAACTCCATTCTACTGGGGGTTGTAAGGAACTGTGAACTCCTTTCTAATGCCTGCCTCAGCACAAAAATCAAAAAACTCACCAAGGGTATACTCCCCTCCATTGTCTAACTTGAGGACCTTGATCTTCCTATCTGTCTGGGTCTCCACAAGAGCTTTGAATTCTTGAAACCACTTGAAGACCTCACTCTTGGTCTTCAAGAAATCAATCCAGGTCTTCTTGGAGTGGTCATCAATGAATAAAACATAGTACTCATAGTCACTCAAGGATACATGAGACATCCGACCACTCACATCGATATGAATCAAGTCAAGGATCTCAGCCGCTCTGTTGTCACTGTTGGGAAAAGGGGATCTGGCAAACTTCCCCATAGCACATCCTCTGCATACATCAAGGTGATCAGAACTGAAATCTGGCACACCAATGGTGATCTCCCGCAATGTACTCAAGGCCCCATGATACATGTGTCCCATCCTACGGTGCCAAATCTCACACAACTCTAAACTACTAGATCTATTGTCAGTCCTGTCTCGGGTGCTGCTACTCAATGCCAGCAGGGGCTGGAATGAGAACTTGTACACCTTGGGATGGCGCACATGAATCTCTCTAGCTAAAGAAGCTCATGTTCCCCTAGGATATATAAGCACCTACCCCCTCCTGAACATCACATCATACCTTCTGTCCTCAAGTGCCGACACGGATATCAGGTTCTTCTTCATTCTAGACACATATAGAACATCTGACACTTTCAAGGGAGGCTTGGGTCCCCCCTATCAAATGTCAATGTCCCCACACCGACTACTCTAACAATGCTGTCATCACCAAGTACTACCTCCATATCAGTATCACCCTTTGAAAGCTCTGAGAAGTACTCTTTGACTCCTGTCATGTGGTGGGAAGCGCCACTGTCAACATACCAAATGCTAGAAGATGCTCTGAATGCACACTCCCTTTGAACCTGTATGGCATGTGATCCTGCACTAGTGGCCCCACAAGCTATGAACCCAAACTCCTGATCAAAGCTCTCTGAGAAGCTCTCTAACTCTGCAGAAGCTTCCAAGGGTTTGTCTCTCCCTTTTTTGTTCTTCTTCTCCGGACACACAACAGCATAGTGTCCCAACTTTCGATACTTCCAACATTTGACTTTGGAATAGTCCTTCTCCTTGTTTTGTTGCTTGCATTTACCTTTGCCTTTACCTCCATTGTTGGAAGCTTGCTTCTTTGCTCTGCCCTTCTTGCCTCTTGCTAACAATGCCACATTGTCATCCTCCTCCACTTGTTTGGCTACCCCAAGACGGTTCTTTTTTATCTCATTTTGAATGCAATCATTCCGCAACCTCTCCCAATTGGGAAGGTTTTTCTATGCAACAATGCCATCCACAAAATTCTCCCAAGTCTTGGGAAGACCATTCAAAGCAATCCTCACCAACTCAATGGGTGCAATGATCTCACCTATGGTTCCCAACTCATCTCTCACTGAAGTGATCTTTATGAGGTATGTTGTAGCACTGTCAGTCTTAGCCATTTTAATGGCCTTCAGTTTCTCCTTTAGGACCATTTTTCTATTTTCATTTGAACTTTGGTAAAGACTGGTCAAGGTTGTCCACATCTCATGTGCATAAGTCTTTCCTCTCACATGAGAAATGACATGATCTTTGATTTCTTTCCAGAATCAATCTTTTTGCCTTAGCATTCATTTTGTTAAACTTTGCCAACTGTACAGGGTCAGCAGGTACTACTACTGGGCTTTGTGTGGTATTTTACCATAATGCCCCAGACTTCTGCTTCCTCAAAGATGCTCTAGATTCTCTCTTTCCATGCAATGTAGTTGTTCTACACATCCAGCCTATCTTCCACTCTCAAACCCAAAAACATGTTTCACTGTCCTACCAAACTGAAATTTTCAAAATCTATGGTAAAGGTTTCTATTTTCTGTGTAAAAAATCAACTTGTTGTAATTTTCACTTTGTTGTCCCATACTGCACTTTTCAGCCAACCAACCTCTGATACCATGAAGAAATTTCAACCCCCACTCTGGTAATAAGTTTTCCTTATCACTCCATGCATTTAGTTTTAAATCCAAGCATGATAAAAATTCTAAAATCTGGAAATGACAATATTTTCTGAAAACACAAATTTAGAAATTTTACAACTGTTGAAATTGCAAAAATAAAACACAGAAAAATTATGATAGCCACACAGAAAATAACACAGTGATTTTTGGTCAATGTGACCCTGAAAAAACCCCATACAACTCTTGTGGAAAACCAGTTTGAGAGCTCTTCTTTATTTCTGAAAATGCTTTTACAGAGAAACTGAAATACACAATAAAATTTCTAGCAACCACAAATTACAACTTATCTCGATTTCCGTGCTTGAACTCCACCTTGAAAATCATGCCAATCAACAAACAGCCAAAACAGAATTTTTTCCAGCAATAAAACAACATTAAATGTTGTAGGCCTGCCTCGAAAAATGTGCCCAAAACTTGTTGTATGGACCATACAGATTTCAGCAGTATAGCTACCTCGAAATTCGTGCCCAAATCTGCCTCAAAATGCATGTCCTTGCTGTTGTCCCTCTTCCTCGATTTCTGTGTCTCTCCTACTGTACGATTTTGCCTTGGAATGCATGCCAATAAATGCTGCTGCCCAGATTTGATGAAATGTCTTCTTGTTGCTCTCCTTCACTTCCTCACTGCTCAAAAATTTTCTCCTTGCTCGCTCTTCTCTTTCTCTCAAATGCTCATGAAGAATGAATGATCTTTTCCTCTTCTCTTCTCCTTTTATTCTCTAAATGACCTTTTGGGTTACCCTAAGATCTAATGGTTGAGATTCATTTAGATCTAGGGATGAGAATAAATGTGCATTTAATTCTCACATTCTATTTTTTAACTCACCCACTTAAATAAAGACCCACTTAGCCTTTTATTTCCATAGTCACTTTTTCACTTTCTAATTCTTCAATGACTTTAATAAAGTCATCTTTAAATTAGAATGTAACTTTACCACTTATAAAGTCACTTTTAAATTAGAATGTAACTTTACCACTTATAAAGTCACTTTTAAATTAAATTGACTTTACCACTTATAAAGTCACTTTAGAAGAAAAGTAAAAAATAAATTTGGACACCTTTCCCTAGGCCAAAGATCAAAGCCTTAGGGAACCACTTGTCCTCTAGTACCCAAATTTTAACAATTTTTGCCCTGGCAGAAACTGCGCCCTTCAAGCACTGCGTTAAGGCTTTGCGTCACTCCCTCTGCCTCTGCAAACTCATGAACTAGAAATCATACCTCTCTATTGTCTCACTCAGAGAGAGATTTCCTCAGATCTGCTTCCCGGCAAGGACTACGCAATCCCTTCAAGGGGATTCAAATTGCTGCCATGTCCAACTTTTGGCCTTACTGCTCAACACTTGATCTACTCTTCATGTTTCAAAATCAATGCTTTGATACCATTTGAAAATTCCTAGACTCGAAGGAAACCCTACTGCAGCAAATCTGAATCTACTTCACCTACTTGATTTTTAAATTACATTCATCAAGTTATTCTTTTGGATATTGAAACAAATTACTTCTGCAGCCGACATTAATTAAATATTTGATCTCATGAAACAGAAAATAGAGCAAAGAACAAGATACATAGGACACACTTATTTTTGGACACATTAGTCCCCGGAAAAACCCAATGCAAGAAAACCGGTGCAACAACTCTAAGGGTTTATTATTATGCATGAGAAATATCTGAATACAAATCTAGGATGCTCATCTAGCAATCCTTTACAGAGAAAATACTGGCAGAAAATCTCAGTGAATTTTACCTCAATTCACCCGACAGAATTCTGACTGGTCCGGCACAAGGCTGGCTAACCCCGGCTATTTTTGTGTTGGCTCTGCGTTAGCCCTGCATCACCTTCTCTGACCTCTGCATCAGCTTTTCCAGATGTTCTGGCAGTTCTCGATAGTTTCGGTTGTTTCGGCAGTTCTGGATTCTGCGTGATAAGCAGCTTTTCTGTGTCAGCTCTCCCATCTACCGCGCTACCTCTACGTCAACTTTCCCGGCTGTTCCGACAGTTCCCAACAGTTCCCGGCAGTTTTCGTTGTTCCAGTAGTTCTGGATTCTGCATGACAAGCAACTTTTCTGCGTCATCTCTCCCAGCTACTGCATTGCCTCTCTGCAAGCTCTCTCTGCCTCTCTATTCTATATTTTTTGGGAAATCCTCCCAAATTCTCTCTGCCCCTCAACTACAAGATCTCCCCAATCGATTTTCCTCCTGAGAACTTCTCACCTTAGAAAATTGATTTCCTCAATCTCTTTGTGTGTTTCCAAATGAACCCCAAGCCTCCATTTTATCCTTTTCATGTTGAGTCTTCAACGGACAAGATTAAGTCTCTAACCAATGGCTAAGATTAAAACATGACTTGATCTTCCTTCTAGATCATTCTCACCCATATTTTGATTAATACCCATTAATATTTTAATTTCCCTAAGTTTAGAGTTAGGAATTCCATTAAAAAAAAGAATTATTTTAATAAAATACAATCCGGGTGGAATTTCACCAAACGATTTCTGGGTTCTTTAGAACTCATGTGCATTAGCCTCTCCACCAATTTTCAAGGCTAGATCACTTTTGATGCTACCAAAAACTAACATAACATACAACATATTGAGTCTCATGGTTCATGAATCATAAAGTTTCAAGCTTTCAAATTCAATATATAACAATTATCATCATTGATCACGAAAGTTGTATTTGTAAGCTAAGTGTAACCATTACAACAAATAATATCTAACATGAAATGAAACAATTTTCAACTTTCACAAAGCATCATATTCATAATTCATTACTAATGAGTTATAATTGCCAACTTCAAACTTCAAAATTAAATTATCATATATTGTTTACAAAAGCTATCATAATTAATCAATGGATGAATTGAATTGATTAACATGAGCAAAATGAAGCTCAATAAGTAATACAAAGATATTTACAGTAATAGAAACATCAAGTTTCTATTAGGATATAGAAACAACCAGTTTCATCTAAAAAGCTGCTAATAAGATAAAAATAGCAACAACTAATAAGAATGAGCATTAAACACTAAATAGTATTATTCTAATACCCTCCCTTAATGCTCAATCTATTTACAACACCAATAGACCCTCTAAATTTTACAAACTTATTAGGACCAAGAGGCTTGGTGAAGATGTCTGCGGGCTGCTCCATTGTGGGAACATATCGCAACTGAACGAATCTGTCTTCAACAAGCTGGCGAATGTAGTGGCAATGGGTTTCCACATGCTTTGTTCGTTCATGAAAGACTGGATACTTGGCAAGTTTGAGCACTCCTTGATTATCACAAAACAAGGGAGTAGGACCTGTCTGGGAAACATGCATATCCGCAAGCATACGTCGAAGCCAAACTACCTCACAAGATGCCTTAACTGCTCCCCGATACATTGCTTCTGTTGAGGAGAGAGCCACTGCCTGCTGCTTCTTACTATTCCAGGTGACAGCACCAGATCCTAGACTAAACACATACCCAGCTATAGATTTACGATCATCAACCAAACCGGCCCAGTCAGAATCTGTGTAATCACTGAGTATAGGATCAGAACTTCGAGTGTATAGGAGTCCATAATCAGGAGTGCCACACACATATCGTAGCACATGCTTTGCTGCAATCCAATGATCAGCCTTAGGAGCTGACATGAAGCGGGAAAGATACTGAGAGAGCTGAGAGAGATACTGCATGTTTAGATGCCCATATCGTTGATGCCACAGAGTGCTGATGGGAGAAACACGAGTTACTAGAGCCACTTCTGGAGAATCACAAGTGTCAAGAAGCCTATATAGACCATGATCCTCTAGGCCAACAGCAACTGTAAGACTAGTCTCCCTATCGCTAATGGAGCACTTGTGCACACTGAACACTACATCAAGCTAAGGAGAGTTCCTCATAATCTGGCTGACAGACAGCAGATTAATTTCCATACCAGGAACATTGTACACATTCAAGAAGATGAGTGTGCGCCCACCAGACTAGATCTAAAATGTACCTCTGCCAACCACTGTGTCCTTTTCACCTCAGCCAAATACCACAGAATCACTGAAAGGTGAGAAGTCAATAAACCAGTCACGCCTGTGAGAGAAATGGCATGATGCACCAGAGTCAATGTACCAGGCAGAAGACGGGACATGATCTGAAGACCTTTTAGCCATAAAGGCATAAAAGGCAAATTATGTCTACTCGAAATGTTCTGCAACATTTGTTGTCTGATGGAGCCCTCCCTGTTTCTTCTGTTCAGAACCAATCCTCTGTCGGCAGTCTTTCTTTATGTGGCCGAACTTGTGACTTGTGACAATAATTACACTGCACACTTTTCTTCCTAGCAGGATCAAAACACTGAGAAGAACCTTTCTGCTGAAAGGACTAAGAGGACTGATATTTAGCAGCAAAAGCATTTTCTGAGGAGGCTGATGAAGCACCACTACCAAACTGTTGTTTCCAACGATCCTGCTGCAGTAGTTTGGTGCATAACTCTAGAAACTTCAGATCAAAATTTGTGGTGGTAATGTTGAGTGTTTCTATGAGGTGTTCATAAGATTTTGGTAGACTTTTCAGAGTGATGACTACCATATCTTCTTCCTCCATGGTCCAACCAATGGCTTCGAGATGATCTCGAATGTCTTTAATCCTGTTAAGATGTTCTTGTAAAGACATATGTTTGTCCATCATGATGGAGAACAACTGATTCTTGAGAAAGAAAGCTCTGCTCTTGTCAGATGTCTTGTACAATTCCTTCAGATGTTGCAAAATTTCAGCAGTTGTTTTGCCGGAAGGAATCTGCTGTAACTGATCATCAGTCACAGAAAGTTTGAGGAGCATAACAGCCTCTCGATTTCGGTCATCAAACTTATCTTGATCGGTACTAGCTGTAATAGGACAGAGCTCTTTGGCCAAAACAAGCTGGTCAAGGCACCTATATTAAAAATGGTCAACATTCTTTGTTTCCAAATGTTATAATTGTTCCCATTAAAGCCTTGACTGCCTTCTAACATAAGATTGGTTAGCGAGGCCATTTGTATGTATCCCAAGGCAATAAAGAAGTCTGGCATGAATTTCAATGTAGATGTCGGCTGATCCTGGACAAAATCTGACAGGTGTTGGTGCAATAAAATAAAAAACATAAATCGTTATGCGAAGCAGGTTCAAGAAAATATATAGAGCTTACCCGGTAAGAATCCCCACAGACGTTCAATAGTATTCAAAAAGAACTGTTTGTTTGCGACAGAGATAATTTATTCGAGGAAAAATTCTCACGAATTCTATATTTTGGAACAGCAAAATTGTCGTGTAGTAACGAATCCCTGGGACTAACTTTCCAGTCGAATCGAAACTCAGACGTCTGATTTCGCAGCAGATTTAATTGAATCCACTCGACCAAGAAACAAGAGACTGTGGGTCCTTTTGATAATTTTTGAAGTGTTGTGGAATGGCGGATATATATAAAAAAAAAAAAATTGACCAATACGTGGACAAAATAATGTGAAACTAAGTCTTTGTCGGCTCAATTGAATTTTGCAGATGCACGTGAATCGCCGATTGAATTCTCACTCACAGCAAAACTTTAGACATCAAAAATTTTCGACTTCCAACTGCTAAATAAACTAGGCCGAATCTGAAGAACCGTAACGGCGTAACCTTCCAACGGAAGAGAAAATACACACACTGGAAATAGCCAACTGAAAAAAATATGCATACGCGCTCTCAGACAGAGCCACGCTGCACACTGTGATACAACTGTAATGGATGTCAGGTCAATTTAATTACGTCCACGATAACAGCAGGGGCCAAGTTGTTCGCTTGTTGTTGACTGCAAGACTATAACAAAGCGCCAACTCTGTCACATGCAACCCTCAAATTTACATGCCCGCATCAGGGCTTAACCTCTTCATGGATACGACAATAGCTGGGACCCGCTCCGCTCCAAAGACTCTAGGGCAGTATCTTTGAATGTAATACCCCGCGCAAAAAAAAAAAAAAACATCTGCGTGCACTTCAAAAACCCAACAGAGATTATGACACTCAAAAATGAAAAATACCTTGGGTTCTGATTTCTGCCTGCAGATCTACTAGTGAGCAGGTTCCGTCATCAAATGGAGCCCGGTGAATGCATGTAGCAAGAAGTCCTGCAAAAAGAATTTGACGTACGCACACACTGAATCGTTTAATGCAAACACGATCGATCGATTACAGGCATCAGCTTCCATGGAATGACCACGCACGTTAAAAAATTCTCCACTGAAGAGCAATTTCGAAATGAAGCACTCAATTTTTCAAATTATGAAAAATTATTTCGAAAAAAATCCCTGAGCTCTGATACCATAATCAATGAATGAATTGAATTGATTTACATGAGCAAAATGAAGCTCAATAAGTAATACAGAGATATTTACAGTAATAGAAACAACCAGTTTCATCTAAGAAACTGCTAAAAAGATAAATATAGCAACAACTAATAAGAATGAGCATTAAACACTAAATAGTATTATTCTAATAATAATAATATGAAAGAGTCAACAGTTATAAAAACTACTAGAAACTAGAAAAGATAAGTAAATCTATTATCTATTGCTAATGCTTGGGCCTCTTGCTGCCACGAGAAATGTCTAATTTTTTACTCTTGTTGGAAAATCAGGAACTTTGTCATTAATATCACCCTCTAAGCATTAATATCCAAAGTTATGTTTTTCATTACCTTTGGATCCGTACTACGGGGATCTTTGTCATTAGTATCACCCTCTAAGCATTAACATAAGATAGAAAAAGCATAGCATGTCAAGTCAAGATTTTGTTTGAATGATGCATACATTTTTAGGAGGGTCATGATAGAGGAGTTCGACAACCAATGTCACTAGCATCAAGGTACATAGAGGGATTGGTGCTCATGATTAAATACGAGTTCCATACCCTAATACATGACAAAATCTAATGGAAACATTGCAATCCCCCCAATCCTGAAATCTTGAAAAACTGATTTGAATGAAATCTAAAATTCTACTTTCTCCATATGAAATCCAATGAGGTCGGAAGTTCGGAACCACTCTCAAACATCCTGAGACATTTCATGGTAATGTTAAAAATTTAACTAAAAGGATGAAAATGAAGATTAAGGAGGATGAAAACGAAGATTAAGGAGAATAGAATGAAAATGAAGATTAAGGAGAATGTCACTTTTACTTTAAGAATTTAACATTACGATGAATCACATATCAATACTAGGGCCATAAGCTTAGATCATTAGGCTGCCCCACTCAAAACTTATTTGTTTCTTTGAAAAGAAATTGCATTTGGAATATCACTGCAAAAAAAATTGCAAAAAAGACTAAATGCTCCCGAAAACCAGGAAGCGCTTGTTTTTTCCGGGAGCGCGTTCCCGACTAGCTCCCGAGTCGCTCCTACCCGCAGCGCAAATTGGGAGCGGGGCCGTGAGGGGGGCCGCTCCCCCGCAACCCCTTACAGGACTATTGAATAAACCAACCAAATTTCAACATAAGAAAAATGCACATCACAAATATATATATATATATATATAATAGACTTTAAATAATTGTTCCCAGATCTAAACCTTTCTGTTATTATTTTTCCTAGCATGAACAGAAAAGCAAGCTTAAACCTACACCTGGCTGCAATATGATGAGGTTCATGGACTAGCCATTAACTAATATGCCCCAAAATAAACAAGAAATATAATCGGATATAGAATGTAGGGAAGAGTGCCTCTTCACCAAGCTCCAATGCATAAATAGTAGCTAAATTTTACAGACCTGAAGGCCCATCTTGGAGAAAGGTGAACAAGATAAATTTACAAATTAAGCCTGGACCATTCCAATATGATACTTCAAACTTGTTCAAATTTGGTTATATCCAGTTTAATCATTTCAAATCTCAAGCTTTTCAAATAAATTAAAATGATTTCGTTTGAAGACAAATACTTAGTATTTTAGTGAAACTCATTGAGAAAATCATGTTACGTACCGCTACCAGAGGCCAAGTCTCTAGAGGGAAAAATAGGCAAACTCGAAGAAGCATATGACCAGTTTCATCTGCCCACTTGTAGACCTCTGTACAATCACCAACCATTGTGTGTAAAACCAAACATCCTCCATGTCATAGAAAATTCATTCACAATAACAAATCAACCACTTTTTCAACTTATTATAGTAAGAACAGAATTCTTCCAAGAAACAAGTAGAATTATGAGAAGATAGAAATCAACTTAAAAAGTGGAAAAGGAACATACCAGAAAAGTCATCCCAGACATGCCTTGTTGATGTCCCAGGGAAATATCTCCCAAAGTCAACCACTGTGGTAACGCCTCTTGACAATCCAAGTTTACTTGCCCTTATCATGGCATCCCTTCTTGTTTGAACCGTAGCCTCAGGAATGTGAGGGAGGAGCAACTGCATCGCAGCATCTACCAACACTCCAGTAGGAGCTTGGCAAGGTAAACATAAGTTAGAAAGTACTGCAATAGATTTTTATATATTTTAGTTAGCATGTCTGTATTTGTGATTTCTAAGCAACTAATGACGCAAAAGCAAGCAAACAATATAGAAATAGTGCAATATGTAATTTTGCACGAATATGCCACATAGAAGTGAATTCTGCACCAGATTCTAACAACATAATCCATTTTCATAGTGTAAGCTTTAAAGTGTGATTCTTTTCCTTTTGAGAACAGAATCGATAGAAAGTTGAGAGAGGGAAATATAATAAAAATATAAGATCCATTTCTCCTCTCGATAATCATAGTAAATATAGAACCAGAAATTCCAAATTCAAGATATCTTACCTCCATTGCTTTGGATAATAGCTCCCCCAACAATGTCATGTGATCCACCATATATTCCTGTCTTTGCTAGTGCAAGTGAGTTGGCCAGCCCCATATGACCATCCATCCGTGACAACCACACCTATGAATACATAGCATGACTATAGAATTCTTAAACACTACAATAATGTATTCCTTAAGGAAGCTAATATAGACGTTTAAGGCCTTACAGGATGGTCATGGGTGATATTATCAATCCATGAAGCTTGCGGCAATTCTCCACCCCAATTGTCATTGTTCCAACCCCCACCAAGCACCCAATGTCCTTTTTCCATACCTGACACATCAAGACCAACAAAACATTAGAACATGAAAAGTATTTATGTTTGCATTCAAAACATATACACACACATATAATCCTATGAACAATGTATATCAGAAGTTCATAAATAAATTTTGAATCTTGATCCATATAACTCAGAATAACTGAATAAAAATGAAGGTTGTTTTTCTCAAATCCTTGAAAAAAGTGCAAACCTAGGCCAACTTAGAAATGCTGTCTGTTACCCCTCAATCTGTCCTGAGGAGTTACTCCATGGCTGAGCTGCACGGTTAAACGACATTTTGTTTGCTCAGGATCAGCATTTTCACTACGCTAATTTTCAAGGAACAGAGGAGATGGAAAAGGGGCTTGACATGAATCAGATTCTGAGTCTCCTGCCAAATGACAGTTTTGGGTCTGCTTCTGACATTTAATGGTTATAATTGGGAATCAAATAGCAAGGAACTACTTCAGATCCTGGATGGCACTCTATTGTCAGCAGTCTCCTTCTAGGTATTGAAGAAGAATCACAAAGCCATATAACCACATGCACAGCAAATTAATACACAAAAATTAAATTGGCGGAAAAGGCAGAGAGCCATCATGTGGTCTCTCATGCTCATGTAATTCACATTATTTAAATAATTTAATAATACATTTAAATACATGAGTAAGTGGTCTTAAGATAGTGCGTCTACCTTAGACTCACTTGGTTGAGACAATTTCTCAACTTACACACTAATTTAGGAGAGGTAATTGGAGAGAATCTCTCATCCAAACTAGACTCCTTAGTTTGAGGAATTCTCACGATTTTATTTATTTAATTTAATAATTGGATTTATTATTGATTTTTAAGAGAGTGAGGCTAACATTCCTCCCCTCAATGATAAATCCAAAACGAACAAGGAACCATCTTCCAAGTTCTCAAGTTGATCCCCAGAAAAACATTTGCTTGAAAAACCACCAAAGCTGGATGTTGAAGAAACTACAATATGAAGGGACCATGAGTCAGCTGCATGATTGATTCATCTCTGAATGTCACTTGACAACTCCATCATGTGCCAAGCCACAAAAGGATCCAACTGTCCTTTGCTTGAAAACAACATCTGGTATCCACTGACACAATTTGATGAATGCCCACTGGCGTATTTGTTGATGATGATCGCCCACTAGCTGATGAAGATGCCCACTGGTTGCTTCACTGATGTTGTAGAGACTTTCAGTCTGACAACCACTTGCCAATTTCATTGACATCTTCCCCCCTTTGTCAGCTGAAAGGAGAGGCAATCTTCTCCAAATTATATCTGAACTCCCCCCTGTAGGTGTAGGAGTGTTTCACTGGTGTACTCCCCCCTGTAGGTGTAGGAGTGTTTCACTGGTGTACTTCCCCCTGTAGGTGTAGGAGTGTTTCACTGGTGTACTCCCCCCTGTAGGTGTAGGAGTGTTGCACTGGTGTACTCCCCCATTCAACTGCACGAGTACCATCTTCATTTGACGGTTGGCTGCAATATGTGTGAGTGAATCCGATTGTAAAACTTGTATAATCTTCTCGTTGTGGATGACCATTCCCAGGGATCAATCCATGAATAATTTATCTTCAATCTGGCTAACTGTCATTGGTTGCAGCATTTCTCTGATGTATGATTTGACTTGCTGCAATGGCTACAAGGATGGAGATCAAAACATTGATTTTCCAGATGACTGGTTCTTTGACAATGAGAACATTTCGATTTGTCTGCAACTTCAGTTTGTGTGCATTGACGTCGGTCTGCAAGTTGCTGAGAGCTTGTTGAGGTGATTTGTTCAAGTAATCTGGCACTGACGAACTGAATGGGCTTTGAATAATCAGGGATATGTAAGTTGTCGTTATCTTTGACATATCCTAAACCGCGTCGATTTCGATTACTTTGAATTTCGTTCCATGGCTTGATGATGGGTTTGGAAGAAAGTTGAACTGGAACAACTTCAACACTTGAAGCTGGTTGGATGAATGAAGTCGAATGGTCAGCTATATCTGGATTGGTCAAAGACTTGGAAGCAACACGCTTCTCTTGCAACTCATTTCTCTGCAATTGCGACTCCGGTTGAAGGAACTCAATCATTTCATGTGCATGTTCAATATGCACTTGAATGTCAGCAAGGGTGGTTTTGTTGATGTGCACCGTGTCGCCAGTTGATGATAAAATCAAACTAGTAAGAATTTGGGACAATTGAATGTGTATCGCCATGTTATCTTGCTCACTTTGAATTCAAGCTCGCTTGCATTGTTGCTTATTGCTGATGCTTCAAACACTTGCTAGAGTTTTATAACTTGATTGCTTGAACTCTTGATTTCACACTCACTTGATGACGATCGCTTTGCTTGAATGCTTCACTCACACTTTGTGAATGCTTCAATAAACTTCACATTGGCTCGTTTGTTGTAGATGTCGCGCTGTGAACTTTCGCACTTGATTTTGGCACGCTCGCTTGCTTTGTTGTTTAAATGACACGCTCACTTGCTTGGTTGTTTTAATGATTACTAACACTTTGTGCTTTCATGATTGAACTCACTGAATGTGTTGATTTTAAAAAAGAAAGGGTGTCGAACACTGTCGAAAATGCACCCAAGAGACAAATGACAAGTTCAATCTTGATGACTCAGTTGAACACAAGTCATGCACACGCATTCATTGCACACGGTGTACCTGAGATCCCCTTATTCAATTTCGGATGGATCTAGGACACAAGCACCACAAAAATTATGTCTTTATTAAATATTGAAGTACATCAATCTTCACCTTCACAACATCGTGAACGAAATTTCTCAAACAATGAGAACTCCTTGAAACAATTTGTCTTCAAAAATGACTCATCTGCTTTCTTCAACAAAATATGAAAATGACCTCCTTCACAAATACACCTTATCACTCCATTACAAGGAAATAATCCCTTACTTTATAAAAAAATCTCATTTGTCACTCCACACTTAAAAAAATGCACACTTATTGCTCCAAAATTACAAAAATAAATTTACCTTATCTCTCCATAACAAAAACTTCATTATCACACATAATCACACTTGATCACACATCTAATCGAGCAATGGCGACCCAACATTCAGCTTGCTCTTGCTTGGGCAAATCGGTCAGCATGCTTCTACTTGCATTCTACTCGTTGGGGACAATAGCTATTATAAAATAACATATTGTATTCCGAAACCATGTGCCAAATTAACCACTATTAGAAATCTTTTAAAAAAAATTAAACTTTATGAAGTCATTTGACAAAGTGAACAGATCTCCTTTTAAAAAAGGTCAAAGCACAATTTAAAAAAATTCATTTGGAGAAGTTACCACAACAACAGAAATGCTATTTTCTACATGAATCAAAAAAAGAGCTTGAATCTGCAATACGCAAGGTGTCAAGTGATGCTACATAAACTGCGCTCTAGCCACCACTATTGCCATGCTCTTATTTGTTTGGCTCATTATGGTGGAAGCTTCAAAACAAAGAACTAAAAACTCGATCAGTTTGTACAGCCTTGGAGATACTGATGGCTTCTGGGGCAGATTGGAGCCTCCAGAACGAGCAAGGGTGGAACGTCTTGCAGGAGGAAGTGTGCGCGCGCGAGGACGCAATCGCAATGACGATAACCAAGTATTATCAACCCCTCGCCTAGGCCAAATGTTGCCGACGCATCCCCTGCATCATAGCCACTGCTAAGTGAATGAGAGATTTCTACTGGATCACTTATTGTCCTTACTCACAAAGAAAAAGAAATCAACAATGCGCTCGAGGGTGCCAGGACTCTGCCATCCGATGCTGAGGCCACAAACACTATAGATTGTTCTTCGTTAACTTTCCACGCAGATGGTCCAACGCTCCAAAAATCATACAAGTTAAAAAAAAAATGCTTCGGGTTGCATACACTAGCACTCGATCTTCAACATAGTTCTCAAATAACATGACCATAGCTCTGACACAACAACATCTTGCACAGCACAACCTCCGGCACTAACTGTTGACATAGATTGTCATTGATGTCAATATGGCAATATTCTAGGAGCCAGAGGAGGCAAAATAGAGCTATTGGAGCTCAAGAGGAGCCAAAATAGAGCTATTGGAGCTCAAGAGGAGCCATATCAGGAGCAATATATGCCACAGAAGAACTATCGGAAGACCGATCAAAGGAGCATAGAGGAAGAGCGGAAGACAAAAAGGCTAAAGGCAGAGGCAGAACAACATATAATATATATATGCAATATACACTATCGGAGGCGGAAAATAGTGTATATATCGGAATACACTATCGGAGGCGGAAAAATATATATTATATATATAATATATATATATAATATATATATATATTGATCGTGAGTTATAGAGGCGGAGTATATATATATCGGCGATACCATAATCGACGGGTTTCTACTATGAAGCCACTACCCGAAACTCATGACTGCGATATACTGTGCGATATATATTATATATATATGTGTGTGTAAGTGTTCCGAAGCATGCTTTTAAGTGTATTTCATATATTCGGGCTTTAAGCCTTGCCACATTAAAACATGTGAATTGCGATATATATATATATATATATATAACTGCGATATGTTGCAGACCCGTCGCAACATTATGCAATGGTCTATTGTTATGTCGCAATATACAAAGGGTTGTCACTCCTGAAAGCGCTGATTGCAATATATGTTGCGACGCGATGCAACATTACAATTTGACTTAATGTTATATCGCATCTGCAGAAGAATCGGCCATCGACCATTGGCGATGTCATGAGCTCGACTTATAGAGGACTTCCGGAAGCTGCGACTGCCGATTGTGATTACACAATGGACCCGATGCAGTTATAGATGCAGTGTAATGATTTTGAAGTCCGCCCTTAAGCGTTTCGGTCAGTTTTTTCATATATTCCTGTGTATTTCAATATTTGTATTGCTCGGGGTTTTTTAGGCCAAAAGCTTATAATAACGGTTCCGATAGTTCAGTAGGCCTGAACGATGCCGATTGCGATTGCGATGGTGACGTTGCAGGTAGGGCCTCCTTGTTGGTACTATCTCTCCAATGAAATCTCTTCATAAACAATAAAGTCCTGTGTATGCATATTATTATTGAAAAAGGGCCTCTGTTACAGTGTTTAATATGCAACAGTTTTCTCTGTGTATTTCGGTCCTCGCTGTTGAATTAACGTGTCCCTGGAGTGTTGGTGAACTCGAAGAGACAGAGGAAGCCAAAAAGTCGGGAAGCCGAAGGACAAGCCAGCACAGAGGAAGCCAAAGCAACATGAAGAATCGGGAAGCCGAAGAGGCAAGCAAGCGCAGAGGAAGCTAAAGCGAGCATTGAGGAAACCGAAGAGCCAGCTGAAAGCGGAAACCAACAGTCAGAGGCATCAGGAATACATAAAACAGGAAAAACAAGGAAAGTGGTGTGTGTGTGCATAATTAGAGTTAGAGGAAGCCGAAGTTCAGGCAGAGGCAGGAGAAGCAGGAGTGAAGCATAAGCCCAGCAAGCTTGGGAGCAGAGAACTACAGCAACACAGATTATAACAGTTTATAATAAAGGGTTGGAGCCTCAGAACTGAAAGGATTGGAGTCCTTGGGAGTTGGTGCTCCTAAGTCCAAGACTGTTGCCTTGGCAAAACAGAGTTGGTGCTCTGGAGGTTGGAGCCTCACAAAAGTCCAAGTTGGTGCTTGGCAACTGATTGCAACCATTTATATATTGTATCTATTACATTGCACAAATTATATTAATAAAAGCATTTATTCCAACTATCTATTTCTGTGTTCCATATATAAATGTTTTTTTGGTGATAAAAAGAACAATTGAAAAGAAATATTGATACTGAAAATCATAGAAGGCAATTTGAAAGTCTGAAAATGGATGATGAAGAAGATATTGCATCATACTTTCTAAGAGTAGCTGAAGTGGTCAACTCTCTTAAAGGATTGGACGAAAACATTGAAGAAAGTACCATTGTTCGAAAGGTCTTAAGATCTCTCCCAGACAGATTTGACTCCAAAATAAGCGCCATAAAAGAAATAAAGGATCTAGATACTCTCAAGATGGATGAACTCCATGGAATTCTCACTGCCTATGAGATGAGAAAAGGTGGCCCAAGCTCCAAATACGCAGCATTCAAGGCTTCAAAATCAAAAAAGGGGAAAGAAAGGAATGTCAGTAGTGATGAATATGATGTGGAATCCAAATTGGCGCAATTTGTACAAAAGCTGAAGAAAGGATCTAAGCTAAAAGGTAAGTACCCTCTTATCTGTTTCAAATGTGGAAAAATAGGTCATTACGCTGCAAAATGTCCTCATAAGCATGATAATGATGATGAAGAAAATTCTAAAAGAATGGTATACAAAAAGAAAGGGATCAATAAGAAGAACCTCTTCTCTAAACAAGATGAGTCTGATGAAGATGAATTTATAGTCATTAGAAAGAAATCAGATGAAGAAAGTGACCATGCTGCAAGCCAAGAAACATTATTCATGGCATTCACAAATGATGATGACTCATGGCTAGAAGGAAATGTAGATGAATTGTTCATAAGTTCCATTGAAGAAAATGAGAAATTACGGAATAAAATAATTTCTCTCAAGGTAGAAAACGAGGAAACAAAAAGAAGGGAAGATCTCTTGGTAACAAAGCTAAAAGAAAAAGAAGAAACTTGTGAAGAACGTGAAGCCGAAATAGTA
This sequence comes from Pinus taeda, assembly GCA_000404065.3. Taxonomy (NCBI): domain Eukaryota; kingdom Viridiplantae; phylum Streptophyta; class Pinopsida; order Pinales; family Pinaceae; genus Pinus; species Pinus taeda. Next base: position 15,509 of record APFE030462879.1, on the reverse strand, counting down.
TTTCTAAGGAAGGAATTGGAGCATGTTAAAAAGGGTTGGAAAAGCTCTCAAATACTTGAGACTATCGTAAAAAGTCAAAAACCTCAACATGACAAATCTGGAATAGGTTTTAAAGGAGAATCATCAAGCACTAAGAATAGTGTGAAAAGCTATGCCGATGCACTTTCCAGTAATGTAAGAACCGAAAAACTGAAATACAAGAACCGTAAAGAATTTTGAGCACCTACATGAACTGCTGCCGATGATGTTGCCTGCAGCTACGCTGCTCCAATTACCGGGGGACCAATTCCACCTAGCCAGGCTGAGCAGACCCTGGCTGCTCAATCCAGTAAGCTTCTCAATAGAAGCTCACTGTCCCCCGTGCCCAGAACCTCAGATTGCTTAAAGCTCTTCCAATGGCCAACTTTCTTCCCTTCTGAATTCCTCCTCCTGGTTTTACCTTCGTTGTTCAACCCCCCCTTCTCAGCTCATTTCTACGGTTTATAACTGCGGGTTTGGCGGTGGTCGCCCTCCCGCCTGCAACCACCGCTTCCCTTCCTGTTGCCACGCTTCTGCCCACATCTCTGAGACCAGAAGCTAATCCCTGGGTTCATTACGAATCTTTTACTTTATTACATTGTTTGCCTTTAAATCGTATTACACTATCTATATATATGTTTACAAAGTTTGGTTTAATTTATTTTGGTATAAAATTTAATTTTAAATTTATAAAGTTTGATTTGTATTTTAATATAAGGTTTGATTTACATTTATATTTTAAATATGAGTTTATATATTTATTTTAATATAAAGTTCAAAACTTTATATTAGTTAATTATTTTTATTATTTCTTAACTTTTATAGATGGGTCGTTACATACACTCCCCCTTCAGAAAACTTCGTCCCAAAGTTAGAGTTTTATCTTATCTGATTACTTATGATAGTAATTAGTACCCCCTTCTTAGGTTTAAAATTTTATTTTAATATCAAGAGACTATAAAATTAGAGTTTTAGGTTTATGATGTTAATGGACATGTCGTGCCCTATCTAGGTTCCCAAGCTATTCTAAAATCAACCTATCCTTCCTAATCTCTTCCGCTCCCATCCTATCCGTCCTCTACTGGAGTATGCCATGGCGTCAGTTTTACTGACCTAACCATTGATAAACTCTAAGGTGACAGCGTCGGTTATACCGACCTGATTCCCAGTAGGCATCCAGTAGTCATCATCACACGTCTAGGGGAGCGTGACTCGCACAGTCCTCCCATGACTCCAGGGTTCGGAGGATAAACGGTGGGTAACACCTCCACCCCTCCTAGTAGAATTAGGGCTAGTACCCTATCATAGAATCACTTTGAGCTTTAATTGTTCTGAGGTTCTGCCATCACGTGGTCATCCCGGTAACTGTTTATTATCTGCAATCATACACTTACCCATGCATTCGTAAAATGTGCATCAGCATATTCAAAATAACTCATGTATTATTCACATATGACACTACAGTATAAAATATTTTACCATATTCTATGCATGTCTTTTGACTTTCATCTAAAATGTATTCCATTGATCATATTGACATGTATAAATAAAACAGATTTACAAAATCTTAATTTCTATTAGAAGTAAAATCATTTAACTGTCTTAACTTTACTTTGACAACTATAATTTAATAAAATGAACCACATATCGTTTTGGTATCCATGTACCAGCAGAAGTTAAACATATATTATGTCATAAAATTTCACGTTTATCTATAATGATTCAAAATGTTTCTGAGTCTCTGATTGCAGTGAAGTAAATATATACTAAACATAGTTTAAAGTTCTTTCAAAATTGACATAGATTAGGGTATCTTTGACATATGTACTTGAAGACATACATTTGCAACATGTCTTCAAGTACTTGATTTAATCTTTCAGTTTGCTCATCAATCTCAGGATGGTAAGCAGTGCTTAAATTTAGCTGAGTACCTAAGGATGTCTGCATGCAAGTCCAGAATCTAGAAGTGAATCACGAACCTCTATTGGATATAATCTTCTTAGGTACTCCATGAAATCTAATAATTTCATTTATGAATACTCGAGCTACGCCAGCAACATCGTCATCCTTGTTAGGAGATAGGTATCGAAGAGTGGGATTTTCTCTCAGTTTTCAAGGAATGAATTGTACTTAGCTAATCTTAAAATACTAGCTTTTATGTGTTAAAATTTTACTGGTTTGCTCATCTTTGCATCGATTTAAAATGGAATTATAATATTATTCAATATGCTATAAATCTCTGAGCTATAAATCTGTTTATGCTCATACAAATTCTCTTGAGTGGTATCATAGTTGAGAGAAAATTTCACTACCCCTACTATCTTGCAATACTGGACCTGTGAAAACTATTGCCAATGGACAGATTTGCCACTGATCCATTGGCATTACTACTTGAATACCATCCCAAGCTGGGGTAATGATATGACAAAGAAGTCATATGTATAGGAGCAACTCTCCAAACCTCCAAAAATTTTATGTCCATAATCCCCTAGGAGAACAATGAAAAAGCCATGTGCTAACCATTTACTACCTTGTTGTCTAGTCCCGGACCAAGGTGAGACAAATTTCAGCCCAAGATTTCTACAGGAAAGACACTTTTCTTATAACTGCATATACCTTACTAGATGCTCATCACTAGCCTCCTTGCTAACAAGGGAAGATCTACATATTAGAGCCTCCTCGCTAACCTCCTTCTTAGTTCCAGCAGGATACACTATTGGCAACATTACAATAGCAAGGATCCGGATGCTTATCTCCCGCCACCATCCACTCATGGGTGCAGGTAAATAGTTGTCCTATGCAATAACAATCTTTGAAAAAGGCAATAGCACAGAGCTGGACCCACGCAAGTAGAGCAGAAACTGGGACATTTGACATCCTAAAACAACCCCTTGGATCATGCAGCGCAAGATATATGAGGAACCCTCTTCACTTCCATGAAATTTTGAATCAACATTGAAAGCAACGAATGCCACGAATGCACATTCAAGCTTTACTTTAGGATCAGAAAAAGTTACGGTTGTGCAAAGAGAGAGTTTGTTTAACAGTAGTTTTGAAGTTTGGAAGTTACTATTTTAAAATGTATTAACTTCCCTTGTTTTCCTATAGTCTTCTCATGGTACATATTTATGCTTAGAATCCTGAGTTTAGTTTTTTTGTATGTTTTGAACAAATGCCTTACCATATCTCTTTGCTCTTAGCAGTCTAAAAGAAGCACCAGGCATACCATGATATAGAAGATCAGGAAACTGCTTCTATACACCAATCTTCAGTTTTAAGTCAAGCAACACCAGCCAGTTTAGAAGCCCTTTTAAACACCTTTTCAGAGGCTTCCATGTTCTTTGTAGAGACATTGCAATGCAAGACATAAATTTCCAAGACATGTAGCAATAACCAATAATTTCTAATAATAATAGGAGATCAAGTAATTGACATAATATGCAAGTACTTCACAAAATAGAAGATTTTCGTTAGTGTTCACTTTGCAACTTCTAGACCCATAAATAGATGGAAAGATAGAAGAACAATATGGAATCATATCAAGTAATTGACTCACTAAGTGAGCACTCCACAATTTTTGCTTGGTATTCATTTTGCAACTTATCGAACCTATAGTAAGAGCTACCTGTTAAAATGAAATATCTCACTTAATTTGTATCTCTAAAAAGATAGAATTCATGAGAACTAATATACTCGATGGGTTCTGTTGACCGCTGCGTGTCAACTACCCATAGCAGTGCACCCCCTTTTCTTCGCAAAAAAAGGGATAGCACTTGATCGAGATGTTCGTGCCATTCGACAGTCATCGTCATTCTCTTGATCATATTAAGTTGTAAACCCAGTCCGCATTTTGATGTAAATAATCTTAGCAGAGCTGAGTCATGTATGTAAATTGCCTAGGTGGACCTAATTTTCTAGTGATAATCTGCATTCCGGGAGGTTTTTCGTCTCACCGATCCATGATCGGCAAAGTTTTCCTTCAACCTGACCCCAAAGCCGGAATGAATTTTGTCATTAGAGTCTTAGGGGAATCCTAGTGTATTAGTCTGCTAGATTATGTTTGGTCGCAGAACTGGGTGGTCTATGAGGGTCTATGTCAAAGGGCTTTTCCCCCTTAAAGATGTAAAAATTATAAAAGTCATGATGTAAAGTGTCTTGAGGGTTAGGAAATATTTTAATCCCGTCATGGGTCTAAGTCCTAGGTCCTAGGGAATTTTTTCCAAAGGCTATGTTTGATGATCCATGATAATAAAAAATAAAAATTTAAAATAAAATAAAATTTTAAAAATTAAAATTAAAAAATAATAAAATATAATAAAAAAATAAAAATTTAAATATAAAATAAAATAATAAATAAGAATAAAAACTTTAAAAAAATAATAATAAAATAATAATATTTTGAGAATTTCAATTTTTAAATGCATTAAAAATTAGACGGGTGAGATTAAGAGATATCTTGATCCTCATCAACGGTCAAAATTGTTTTGACATGGATCCCTCAAACTAGTCATTGGGATTTTTCCTTTAAATAGGGTGCTAGGGGTCATTTGAGAGAAGGATATTGGATCTGAGTTTTGGCTGAAGAAGCTCTCTTGTAAATATTTTCTGGTGCTAATAAAGAAAGACTTTGGGGTCAAATGCTTGCTGGTGTTACTCTCTTGAAGTGCTGTGAACTATTTTGTTTTCTGCATATTTTAATTTTCAGCCATTAATAACAGCTTAAAGAAGAGTATTGTTGAGCATAGGTATCTTGTTCACATGCTAGGGTTTGAATGGTATTAGGGTTTCTGAAGTAATGGCAGGTATCTCTATTACATTGGAGATCTAGTACTATTTGTTCTCTCTTTATTGATGGTTAAAGTGAGGTGTGCAGGAATATCTTGTTGAAGAAGATCAGTGGGCGTTAGGGGAAGTTCTCGGTTGAACCAACCAACTCCCGCAAGCACTTTTTGTAGAGCCCAGCGAGTTTTGATCCTGGGTTAATCATTCAGTTTGTTTTATGATTTACATGAGAGACTTTCTAAGGCATTTCATTAGCAATCTAAAGTTTCTGAAATATATATGATGTCATTGACAAATCTCGCTGTTGCGGAGTCACAAAAATGTAAATAATTTTTGCTTGTTTTTAGGGTTTTATTTATTTTTATTGTTCCCAGGTTTTGGTTGCCTGTTTCATTGTTTTCAGGTCACAGGTGTTGATGGTTGAGAAATTTTCAGGGTTCTATCAAGCAAATTTGGAGCAGTGAATTTTAAATATTGATCTGGTGGAGAGCTTCAGTGGCTTTTCTGGGCATTCTAGGCAATCTGCTCCATTTTCATGCTGCTGCCTACTAAGCAATCTGTCCCCTTTGCATTTTATCCTCACGCAGCTTACTCATCCCTCCTCAGATCCTGTATGCTACTCTGTTACCCACGTATCAATCCGTTTTTTAAAAAACGTTTTTATCAGCCTCCACCTGCATTCAAACTCCACGTTGCCTCGCCCTCTTTTCTCATGTACGTTGCTCCTGTCTGCTCCGGCACCTGCGTATTCAAACACCATATCGAATTTCTTTGCAGTATCAAAACAGTCGTGGGTTAACAAAGTTGCATTCTCCACATCCTTTGCTCCAGGCGTTGGAACAATCAGTCAGAACAAACTTCATCTTACTGCCGCCGTCCAGCATTCAGACCCGCGTGAGCATGAACCTGCAGCAATACACCATACGCACCCGTGGTTCATTTGACATATACGTGGGAGTTTTTGTTTTTTGTTTCTGCGGTATAAGGGCATATGCCAGAGGACGTGGGTATTCCATTTGCTGCCAACGAGCATCAGACCCCGCAGCCTTTCCTTCAACCCGCTCACGGACCTGCAATCAACGCAAACCAAAATCGATTTTTGATAAATATGCGGAGGTTGAACTAAGTTAGCGTAGGTTTTGAAATCGATTTCTTTTTGTTTTGTTTAGTTAGGTTATGCGTAAATATTAGGATTGGCATAGGATAAAATAAAATAAAATAAATAAAAAAAATAAAAAAAAAAGTTTCCGTTAGTTTTGATTATGTACGTTTGTGTATAATATGTGTAGCGTAGGTCAGTAATTTCGTTTTTATTTGATTTGGATAGGTTCGTTTGTTTTAGTTTTATACATGTGTTAGATTTGTATTGTTTAGGTTTAATATTATTTTTGATATTTTCAGGTTTGATTTTAAATAAATAAATAAATAGATAAAAAAGATTTATAAAAAAGGAAAATCTTTAGGGTTTTAGTTTAGGGTTTTGGATTTTAGATTTTCATTTTTTTTTTAATTATTTTAGTTTAGAATAGATTTAAATTAGATTTTTATTTTAATTTTAGGCTTATGTTTAAATTTAAAAAAAAAGTAAAATCCATTAAAAAAAAAAAAATTAGATATATATATATATATATATAAAAATAAAAAAAAGGACAAAAAATAGAGGTTTGATTAAATTGTAAAATTTTGTTTTAGTTTAGATTTTTTAGGGTTTAAAATTTATTTTTTTCTAAAAAAACAAAAAAATAAATAGATAAATAAAATTTTGGGGAATTTTTTGGCCAGTTTTGGTCTTGGCTCAAGCGTTTATCATGTTTTACTGTTAAGATTTTGACGTGGGAATTAGTGTTTAACATGATTCAATGTTCATCTGAAGATTAACTGCATGAATGTGATCTTTAGTAAAAAATTTAGCGTGATCTTTCGAAATTTCAGTTGCTAGAGTATCATTTGAGCATTTACTTGCATTTGATTAATTTGATGATAAATGGTTATTCCACATGGTTTATATCTCTGCAGCATCTGGTAATCAACCGTTTAAACATTAACTCCACAAGGCACTAGTCTTTTAACCTCGATAAAATCTATTAAGTGCTTTGTCCTTTCGTGTCTCCCAAACCAACTGGTTCACAGTTGGTCGTCCATCTCCTTACATGGTCTACCCCCCTTAGCCGCGGGAGACAGGCTTAAACGGAGAGATCGGAGATCAAAGTGACAGCCCCCGGTCTGAGCGTTGTCGTGACACTCTGTGCAACAACAGGTTCTACAACAGTTTGCAGGTGGACATCCTTAATTTTAAGTAGTTCACATAAACGATACACTGTTTTTATATTGCACTCCAAATAACAGAATCTACAGATTCTGTAGGTCTTGACAAACGGAAGTGACAATTTCTTATTATAACATGTTGTAAGTCTTGACAAACTGAACAATATATGTGATAATGCTTGTTTTGTTAATAAGAATTTGACATGTTTAAAATTTCTTCCCAGTCAATTCCTTAGCAGTGGAGTGTGGGACCACGAGAGGGAAAGTTAGGGTTCTACAGTTGTACAAAAATCTAGGTATGTAGATAGATAAAGAGCACCACATAATTAATAAGGTGCACAATGACTCGGAAATATAGTGGTCCAAATACTAGGAAATACTAATAAGCTTTGGCATCATCTAGAAGCTCAGCTATGATAAAAACTTTGCTAGCTGAGGCACAACATATATAGAATACGTTTCTGTTATCAAAGAACATTTTTAAAACCTCATTCATATCCACATCAATTGAGAGCAAATTTTTCAGCCGCTCCGAGATTGTCAACGCCAATGTTGCCAATATCGCAAGAATATAGTCAATATCATGATATCTCACTTGGTACCATAGTAGTTTGACCTTTAGCCGGAAAATTTACCATAGACATGTCATGATTAAAATCTAGAAGAGATACAGTTCAGCAGTATATCATAAATGTAGATTGGGGTTAAACGGAGGAAATAAATTAGGATAAAATGTGATTATGATTGTTAGAACCAGTTTTGTTTAAGAATGACCCCGTCAAAGGATACAATTAGTACAATTTTGTTCTTTGAAGGATGCTCTGAAAAGTAGTTTTTATAAATTGCACATAACACTTTAATAGTTGATGCAAATTCACTGCAATTGGATTCATAGAAAATCTTGTGCTATCATAAGTTCAAATTTCACAATATTTGACAGAAAACTTGCATAGATATTATCTGAGAAAGTTTAGTGTGTAGACTGGGCCCCAAAGAAGGTTAAGAAAACACAAGTCAACTTAAATCTGGCATAAAATTCGACTGGTATCCATATAAGGTGATTAAAAGATTTTTATAAGAGAGCATAAACAAGAATAATTTATGAGAAATTTGGACCATTTCATTTGGTGGTTTGAAGAAATATCTAGTTTTAAAGTTCTTGGAAAATACTAGCTTGCTGAGTTTAATCATTATTGTAGAACCTTCATAAATTTCAGCATGGAACTTAGTTTTGAAGAATTATTGAAGCAGTATTGATGATAACAAGTATGGATTAAACTTTTTACTAGTCACTTCTAAAGATTGCATAGATGTTGCAAAATTCATGATGATGGAGCAATTAATCCAAATCTTTGCACTATTTTTAAACTGATAACGCTGCCTTTTTTTCGATTCCTAATTAAAGGAATTGATGCAATAGCAAGGTCTTGATGATTTCCTTATGGTTACAAAAGTGCCCATTGAAATAAATTACTATTGTTTTTATATTTATAGAAACAGGCCAAAATGGCCTCTTAGTTGCTTGCTTCTTGCAGGCAACAGCAATGGAAGGTGTGAAGAGCAGCCTTCAGACCGACTAAATTCTCAAGGCAATGAATTTGGAGGCAAACAGCCTTCAGACCGACTATATTCTCAAGGCAATGAATTTGGAGGCAAACCAAGCTATAATTCAAAGCTTAAATAAATATTATAGGTAGCAGATACTGCGGACAAACTATCAGTTTCTGGGAAAATCTCTACTAAGTCTAAGAAACAATCTAATGAAAGCAAGCAAACTGTTGATGTTTTATTGCACAATCAAGTGGCTGTGAGCAAGAAACAGAGAGTGCTAAAGCACCTTTGGCAAAAACGAAAATGAGGATTACGAAGAATCCATGGTTGAGTCAACTGCACCAGACAAGGTGTTGGTAGTAAAGTGGTGTCCCTTTAACTGTTTACAGTCTGATGAGCAATCTGATCATGGGTTTATACAAAATCTAGAACATTATTTGATACAATGCCATTTATGATATGAAAATACATGGATACTTAAGTTAAAATCCATTAACTAATTTTAAGGAATAGATTATTTTACAAAAATAGAAATCAAGTTCACAATTTTTTTCAAAAGTTGGATAACCCCAACACTACAAGGTACGGTCTGAAAACAGATTCACGAAAAAACATATTCAAATCAACCAGCTACTAGGAATAAACCATAACAAAGATGAGAGACAACTGGAAGCAATTAGGATGGATGCAGAATTAATGGATCCGAAATCGTAAAAGGGCCTAGATGTAATGTACCTCTCGTTTGTCGCTAATATTTTAGCTTCTAATATTGTTATAGACACTCTTATAGTCTACTGACTACATATTCTGCTCTCTAGTCCCATTGACCTATTTCTTGGTCAACTGTGGGAATTAATCAAATTATCTAACCATATCCATACGAAATGACGGCAAATGAAGATACTTTAAACTTTTCTATGTGAAGGAACATTCAATCAATAACAAAAAAAAAAAAAACTGATAAGAACCCAATAAAGGCATAAGCTATAACTAGAATGGTTATATGAAATAAAGTCCTAGATTCTGGTTATCTGACATATTGGTAAAGATAGATAGCACATATAGGAAGAACCTGACAACAGATGCCTAGGCAAATATAAACATTATGATTCTCAAAATGCTTCAACCTTGCATCCAAAATGCAACACATTCACTATAATTCCAAAGCCTATACATCCTCGGTATAGAGTAGATATCAAATCGAAATAAGAATATAAAAATACTCAACATATTGGTTAAGGCACGCTCTTGTGGAGGAGATGGCTTGAAGTCGAATCCTATGGAAAATTTTGACATATATTTGACTGAGGGTGGGTATTTCTGTTTTAATGTGTTAATCTCAGAAAATTTCTCTAGAAGAGTTCTGTAGATTTTCTTTCATAAACAGAGTCTGGAAAAAGGTGTCCGTCACATTTGTGCACATATAAAGATAGTTTTGATTTATCCTGCCGTCTCGTGTTAAGGTGTAAATGGAGCGGTAAGAGACGAAACTCTACTATAATTGATGCAGGCTTGTTGAAGACAAAGACATCCTTTCATTCCTTAAGACACGACAGAGGTTTATGATGGCCCTTCAGTCATATGGATAAATTTACAACTATAAGAAGACTTGGCTCCATCTCAACTTATTTGGTTCCAACAGAACTCGAGATTTTGGGCAGAACTGTACCCAACTGATTCTGAGTGAATGTATATGATTCAGAAATGCTCAAAGACATACATTGCCATAAGGCTTCTGTTCCTTACTATGCGATGATTATGTCAGTACATGGCTAAAGAAACTTGATGTCACACATGCTAAGATGACAATCAGTACAATCATAATTGTGAGCAATCATGCCATATTGCTGTTATAATAATGCCGAGACATGTGATACTGATTTCATACATGGCATAGTGATGTGATCAATATAAGAGAGCTGAATGTCAATGCTAAACCAAGGTCCTGCATTTGTGCAAGTGTGATATAGTCATAAGGATACTATAGTGCGAGTCATAATCTTGTAGAGTGTGTGAGGTCCAATGTCTACACTTACAGTGCACTGATCTATGGACTTTGCAGGGAAGGCAGACTGGAAGAGGCTGAAATGTTCATTGGTGAAATGAAGGAGAAAGGTTTACAACCCAACCAAGTAACATACACATCACTGATGGATGGCAACGTCAAATCAGGCAGGGTGGATCATGCTTTCGATCTATTTAAGTAAGATGATAAATGAAGGATGTGAACTTAATTATCGAACTTATTGAGTGCTTATGAATGGTATAGTTCAAGAAAACAAGATACAGAAGGAACACTTGATTACTGATGAGGATGCAGTAGGTAGTTCAGATCCTGATAACTTAGATGGAATTCATGACCTGGATGGAATGCCACTTGAAATAAGCAGTGATCTCGCATTTAAGCTTCTTGACAAAATGATGAAGAAGCATTGACAGCCTACTGTAGATACTTATAGTGCATTAATTGCAGGATTATGCAAGGCAGGCAGACTCCTTGAGGCAGACCAGCTGATAAAAAAATATGTTAGAAAGAGAGCTCTGTCCCAATGAAGCAATTTATGCAGCTCTTATTAATGGGTGCTGTAAACAGGGAAACTATATCTATTCTCTTGAGCTTTTGGATAGAATGGTTGAAAATGGTTATGAACCACAACCGTATATGTAAATTTAACCTGTTTTAGATCAAATAAATCCTGTGAATGTCCAAAATAGAATGACCATGTGCAAGAGTAAAAGCTCCGATATGAATTTAATTTAAAAGCTATGAATTTAATTAAATTTAAAAACTCTGATATATTCATTAAAATGTAAATTTAATCCAGGTATTGTAAAATTAATCTGAAAGAAAATCTCAGGAACAGCAGCAACCTCGGCGCTGTCTAATGGTAACCATATGTAGGAACCATCGTTGGAGTTAGGATTTGCTTCCAACGGAGACACATGGTCAAATCTATCCCGTGCCATGTCCAAAATAGAATGACCACGTGCAGCGCGGATAATAACGTCTTTGGAGGCGGATAGTTCCTATTTCAGTGAGGCGGATGCAATAAAATCCAAAATATTAGCCCATCCACCGTATCCGAACTTGTTGGGAGCTTACATCGACTGTCAAAAGGTTGGGACTCCTCCCGAGTTGCATTGCGTCTAGATGCGCTTAGCCATGAATACGAAAACCAACAACATCGGTCGAGTCTGAGCATCAGAATGGATACAGAACGAGATTGGTAAGGCGTGGTTGATGGAACCGATAGGTTATGTGTTCAAATCCGGATCCGACCCAAACTAGATCAATTTATGGGGGCTTACTGCGAAATGTTAACGAAATACCACAAGGAGCTCGCAAAGCAAAGCCTTTCAAGAAGCGATGTCATTTTTTGAAGAAGATTGAAGCCCAGCTCAATCCCCTAAGCAAAGGAACAAAGTTACCCTATTGAGAGGAAAAGTAGAGTGAATTCGAAAAAACCTAATATGCTGTAAACCATGCCAAGCATAATTCAAGACGGCCAGATGTAATTTTGGAAATGTTCTAACAAAACCTCAAGGCCATGGACCACATGGGGGCATTTCAACTCTCTAACGAAAATATGTATTAATACACCAATTTGAAATTCAATACGGATATTCAATGTACAGGGACAACACAACAGTTAAGAAATTAGAATTATCGATTTCATGTACCCATCTGCTCTTCATAAACCCATTAGCATCCATTTAAACTGCCCTTTTCTCATTACCACTGTAAAACGTCGTAGAGAACTCATGCATCTAGGGTTTAGTGATAACACAGCGCTTGTAAACATGGGGTCTTAGATTCAAACCGCAGAAATGTAACCGAGAATTTCTTAAAAGTTTTTACGCAACAAAATTTAACCACAAAATTTACACGAGCGTAGGGCCTGTGAGGTCCCGAAGGGTTTGAACGATAGCTCTGATACCATGTGTAAGAACCGAAAAACTGAAATACAGGAACCGTAAAGAATTTTGAGCACCTACCTGAACCGCTGCCAATGATGTTGCCTGCGGCTACGCTGCTCCAATTACCAGGAGACCAATTCCACCCAGCCACGCTGAGCAGAGCTTGGCTGCTCAATCCAGTAAGCTTCTCAACAGAAGCTCACTGTCCCCCGTGCCCAGAGCCTCAGACTGCTTAAAGCTCTTCCAATGGCCAACTTTCTTCCCTTCTAAATTCCTCCTCCTGGTTTTACCTCCGTTGTTCAACCCCCCCTTCTCAGCTCATTTCTGCGGTTTATAACTGCGGGTTTGGCGGTGGCCGCCCTCCCGCCTGCAACCACCGCTTCCCTTCCTGCTGCCACACTTCTGCCCACGTCTCTGAGACCAGAAGCTAATCCCTGGGTTCATTACGAATCTTTTACTTTATTACATTGTTTGCCTTTAAATCGTATTACACTGTTTATATATATGTTTACAAAGTTTGGTTTAATTTTTGGTATAAAGTTCAATTTTAAATTTATAAAGTTTGATTTGTATTTTAATATAAGGTTTGATTTACATTTATATTTTAAATATGAAGTTTATTAATATTTATTTTAATATAAAGTTCAAAACTTTATATTAGTTAATTATTTTTATTATTTCTTAACTTTTATAGATGGGTCGTTACAAGTAACCCAAAAGAAGAAAGAGTATTTCATCAAAGACGCATCCCATATCCAAAGAACGAAGAGAGAATCACTCCAAAGAAAAATGTGGATTCGAATCATGGATATTACAACAGATACAAACCAGTGTTCCATCAAAGGCCCATCTCAAATACAAAGAATGAAGCGGGAGTAATTCCAAGGAAGAATGTTGATTCAAATCGTGATTGTTACAACAGGTACAAAACTATCTTTCTTGGACATTGTTTCTATTGTAAAAATTTTGGTCATCAAGCCAGACATGCATGGCTCGCAAGAATGAAACACCAAAACTAAAGGATCAAATAAACAAACCATATGGCCCCAAAAGGCAGGGACAAATCAAGGCCTACAATTTGTTTGATACCTTGACCAAATTTGATCTGATTTGTTCATTATGCTACAATAATGGACACTATGAACAAAATTGCCCACTCAAAAGAGGAAAAGCAAGAAGTGAGAATCCCAGTGTGGATAAATGTGTCGTGGCTCTATATGCTCAAAATAATGAAAATCATTGGTTTGTCGATAGTGGGTGCTCCAGACACATGACAGGGGACAAAAGGAAGTTTGTCTCATTGAGCAAAAATGAAGGAAATGTATCCTTTGGAAGTGGATTTGCCAGAATTGTTGGAAAAGGAACTGTTACTCTTATCAATGGAAAAGGAAAAGCTCAAAATGCTCTGCTAGTAAACGGGCTCAAACACAACCTCCTGAGTGTTAGCCAAATCTGTGATCAAGGACATAATGTTGTCTTTAGCACCAAAGACTGTGAAATAAGGAACTCTTCCTCGAGAGAACTTATGGCGAAAGGGGTCAGAACACCAGACAACATTTACATTCTGAACAAGATTCAAGAAGATAAATGCTACTTAAGTCAAACAAATGAAAGTTGGTTGTGGCACAAGCGACTTGGACATACAAGCTTCGAGAACTTGATCAATATCAACAAGATTAAAGTTGTACGAGACATCCCAAAATTATTCAAACCAAATCAAGGAATATGTGGTCCATGTCAACATGGAAAGCAAACCAGAACCAGCCAGAAGACCAAGGAGTTCTCTACATCAAAAACTTTGGAGATCATCCACGCTGATTTATGTGGACCAACTAGAAATCCGGCACTCCAAGGAGAAAGGTGTTTTGTTTTATTTGTTGATGACTATACTAGAATGATGTGGATATATTTTATAAAATATAAATCTGAAGCATTTGAGTGTTTTAAGAATCTTAAAGCTCTTGTAGAAAATGAAAAGGACTCCAAGATTAAGTGCCTCAAAACAGATAGAGGGGGAGAATTCAAATCAAAATAATTTAATGAGTTCTGCAAAATACATGGAATTAAAAGAGAATTCTCTGTTGCCAGAACACCCCAGCAAAATGGGGTAGTTGAAAGAAGAAACCGAACAGTTCAAGAAATGGCAAGAACAATGTTATTAGCAACAGATTTGCAGCCAAAATTCTGGAGAGAAGCAGTCAGGACCACTGTCTACACCTTGAATAGAACTCAATTAAGACCAAATTAAGAAAAAACTCCTTATGAACTATGGAAAGGAAGCCCTGCTTCAGTAAAGTACTTCAAGATCTTTGGAAGCAAGTGCTTCATAAAAATCAATGATGGCTCACCAGGAAAGTTTGATTCTCGGGTTGATGAAGGGATCTTCCTCAGATACTCTACACAGAGGAAAGCCTACAAGTGCTACAATAATCGACTAAGGAAAATAGTGGAAAGCATTGATGTAAGGATTGATGAAGACCTTCCAGAAAAAGAAATTGAAGAACACGAAGTTGATTCTCTCATTGACGAAGAAGAACCTGAAAAAGAAGAAATAGATCAAGAAGAAGCCAAGGAAAAAGAACCACCTCATACCCCTTCAAAGATGAAGTTTCTCCAGAAATATCATCTAGAAGAGCAGATTATTGGCAATAGAGATGAAGGGATGCAAAACCGAAGAAGGATGATAAGTACACCAAAGAAAAACGATATTTCTCTTCTATCCATGATAGAAACAGAAACATATACTTAAGCAAGGATCCTCATTGGGTAAAAGCCATAGAAGAAGAAATGTCCCAGATTGAGAAGAATGAGACATGGGAGCTGGTACCTCGTCCAAAAGACAAAAACATTATAGGAACCAAGTGGGTATTCAAAAACAAAATGGATGAAGATGGGCAAATCATCAGAAACAAGGCAAGGCTTGTTTGTAAAGGCTATTCACAAATTGAAGGAATTGACTTTGAAGAAACATTTGC